>VJMH01000106.1:0-19117 GCA_009835185.1 Aphanomyces stellatus
GTCATCAATTTGTGTCGCTGGAGAAGGGCCTATGATCATATGTCGCGTCGTTATGAGTGTATTCTAATTTGCCAACTAGTATGGAACTTCTGCACTGATGTTTGCGAGTCAAAATGGCCACCATGAAGTCGTCCGTGCTCTCTTGGCTTGTGATGGCATTGATGTCAACGCCAAGAATCAGGTACGTCGGAGAATTTTGGATATTGTATTGCATTGGGACTGAATTTCACACTGTCATCAATTTGTGTCGCTGGAGAAGGGCCTATGATCATATGTCGCGTCGTTATGAGTGTATTCTAATTCGCCAACTAGGATGGATTTTCTGCAATGATGTTTGCGATTGAACATGGCCACCTTGAAGTCGTCCGTACATTCTTGGCTTGCAAAGGCATTGATATCCACGCCAAGAATCAGGTACGTCTGAGAATTTTTGATATTGTATTGCCTTGGGACTGCATTCTACAGTGCCAACAATTTGTGTTACTGGAGAAGTGATTATGATCGCTTGTCGCGTTGTTATGAGTGTATTCTAATTTGCCAACTAGAATGGATATTCTGCACTGATGATTGCGATTCGACGTGGCAACCTTGAAGTTTTCCGCGCTCTCTTGACTTGCGAAGGCATTGATATCACCGGCAAATACACGGTACGTTGGAGAATTTTTCATGATGTATTGCCTTGGGACTGAATTTCTCACTGCCTACAATTTGTGTCGCTCGAGATGGGATTGTGATCACTTGTCGCGTCTTTATGAGTGTATTCTAATTCGCCAACTAGAATGGATTATCTGCACTGATGTTTGCGAGTCAAAATGGCCACCTTGAAGTCGTCCGTGCTCTCTTGGCTTGCGATGGCATTGATATCAACGCCCAGGATCAGGTACGTTGGATAATTTTTGATATTGTATTGTCTTGAGACTGAATTTTACACTGCCAACAATTTGTGTCGCTGGAGAAGGGCCTATGATCACTTGTCGCGTCGTTATGAGTGTATTCTAAGTCGCCTACTAGGAAGGAACTTCTGCACTGATGTTTGCGAGTCAAAATGGCCACCTTGAAGTCGTCCGTGCTCTGTTGGCTTGCGAAGGCATTGATATCAACGCCAAGCATAAGGTACGTTGGAGAATTTTTGATATTGTATTGCCTTGGGACTGAATTTGATATCGCAAACAATTTGTGTCGCTCGAGAAGTGATTATGACCGCTTGTCGCATTCTTATGAGTGTATTTTGATGCGCCAACTAGTATGGAATTTCTGCACTGATGTTTGCGAGTCAAAATGGCCACCTTGAAGTCGTCCGTGCTCTCTTGGCTTGCGATGGCATTGATATCAACGCCCAGGATCAGGTACGTTGGATAATTTTTGATATTGTATTGCCTTTGGGACTGCATTCTACAGTGCCAACAATTTGTGTCGCTGGAGAAGGGCCTATGATCACTTGTCGCATCGTTATAAATGTATTTTAATCCGCCTACTAGAATGGATATTCTGCACTTGTGTTTGCGAGTCAAAATGGCCACCATGAAGTAGTCTGTGCTCTGTTGGCTTGCGAAGGCATTGATATCAACGCCAAGCATAAGGTACGTTGGAGAATTTTTGATGTTGTATTGCCTTTGGGACTGCATTCTACAGTGCCAACAATTTGTGTTGCTCGAGAAGGGATTATGATCTCTTCTCGCATTTTTATGAGTGTATTCTAATTCGCCAACTAGTATGGAATTTCTGCACTGGTGTATGCGAGTCGAAATGGCCACGTTGAAGTCGTCCGTGCACTCTTGGCTTGTGATGGCATTGATATCAACGACAAGGATCAGGTACGTCGGAGAATTTTGGATATTATATTGCTTTGGGACTGAATTTCACACTGTCATCAATTTGTGTCGCTGGAGAAGGGCCTATGATCATATGTCGCGTCGTTATGAGTGTATTCTAATTCGCAAACTAGTATGGAACTTCTGCACTGATGTTTGCGAGTCAAAAAGGCCACCATGAAGTCGTCCGTGCTCTCTTGGCTTGCGATGGCATTGATATCAACGCCAAGCATAAGGTACGTTGGAGAATTTTTGATATTGTATTGCCTTTGGGACTGCATTCTACAGTGCCAACAATTTGTGTCGCTGGAGAAGGGCCTATGATCACTTGTCGCATCGTTATAAATGTATTTTAATCCGCCTACTAGGATGGATATTCTGCACTGATGTTTGCAATTCAAAATGACCACCTTGAAGTCGTCCGTGCTCTGTTGGCTTGCGAAGGCATTGATATCAACGCCAAGCATCATGTACGTTGGAGAATTTTTGACGTCATACGAGAACGATGCGTATTGCGATGGGATTCTTTCATTGGGGTCCTGAGTTCGGTTATGTACACTCATGTATTGAAATTCCTAGAATGGATTGTCTTTACAAGGTCTTGCAAGTATGTACGGCCACGTCGAAATCAACCATGCTCTGTTGTGTTGCGAAGGCATCGATTTCAACAACATTTGTTTATGGGTAAGGTGCAGTATCCTTGAGTGAAGCTCGCATTTTTTTCAACGTGGATACTGTTGGCAATGTTTCGTTGAGAAGCTTCGTTGCAGAGTCATGTTGCGTTATAATTAATATATTGGGTTGCGTAGGAGCGAACGGATGCGCTGAGATATGCAAGTCAAGATGGCTGCACTGGAGTTGTCCGCACTCTCTTGGGTTTCCAAGACGTCGATGTCAATGCTTTGGATGAGGTACGGATCTTTGGATTCGAATTGTCTCTTGAAATTCCCTTTTGATGTGTATTGCGATGGGAATCTTTTGTTGAACTTCCAAGTGAATATTAATTTGCTGGGATGGCTAGAGTGGAAAGTCTGCGCTGATGATTGCGTGTGAAAACGGCCAAGAAGAAGTCGTCCGTGTTCTTGTGAATCAAGATGACATTGACTACAATTCCTGTATGAAGGTATACCTGCTTTTGCTCTCTCATGCTCATATTCGTAGGCGCGTGACTTTGCAATCCAAGGCGGTCACTACAGTCTTCTATCAGCACTGTTAAGCTGCAAATCCGATGACTTTCATCGCACAAAGAACAACGTGCGTATCGTTGTCTAATCCACGCCTAATTTATAGACTTTTAGGACGGAAATCTTCTTCTCGAATGCTGTGCAAAATATTTAGAACCCAAAATGGCCACGAAATTGCTCTTGTTGGACATGCCTTTTACAATCTTGCAGCATGGTCAATTGGCGCCCCGCCAAAATCACTCGTATTCGTGGACGTATTTTATGGATGCCTCCCATCCCATTGATTGTTTCGTTCGTCACAGTTGTGTTGATTTGATTTTGAATCATCGTGACTTTGTATCATGCTCTCGCGAGTTGCTCCATGAATTGGCGTTTGCCAAAGACCAGCATGGCCGCGAAGTCATCCAAATCACCGATGCGTCCACGCGCCAGTATTTTTACGACCGACTTTATTACTGCGGGCGATACGAAATATTTGAAGGCCCGCCCGTACATGTGAGCAACACAGCGGTGGTTATGATGGCGTACGACCATGGCATTTGTGCACAAGTATATCGAGAGTGTTTGAAGGAGAATAGCCTCGGTTTGGATATCAAGGGTTTTGTCAATTGCAACAGAATTTTGGGACGCGTCGGGGCGAAAATCGATAAACAGAAGGACAAGGTAACGTCCACCAGGTTTCGATTTGAATGATACTGTTGACTTTCTTAGACATCGGAGGAGCCGATGTGGGAAGCAGAATTCCAGTTATGGGACAAGGATAAAAATAGTTCTCTATCGGAGGAAGAATTTTTGTCGTACTGTGCGCAACATTTTGGCAAAAAACTCACCGTGGCAATGAAGTTTATGAAGAATGCCGACGAGTACCAACGTGAAACCGAGAATCGAGCGAACCTGGATGCCACTTTTGTACTCTCGCTTTTACCTTCCGTTGACCGAACTGTGTTTGAAGCGAATTTGGAATACCCAAAACTACGTAATGAAATTTCGCTGACTGAATATCCTCATGTACTGGTCATGCCCGCGGCCGACCGCAGTTTGGAAGATATTTTTCTGAAAGAGCGACCTAGTGAAAACGAACGTCGGATTTTGCTGCAGCAAGTCGCCGTGGGACTCCAACATTTGCATCAAAAGAAAATCGTCCATGGCGATGTGAAGAAACTGAATGTTGTTCGTGTTGGGAATCGCTTGAAATTGATTGATTTGGACGCTGGGACAAAGTTTGAGGATCCCGTGGGAGCGAAATTCAGTTCCGGAAGTCTTCCACCGGGTGCGTTATTTTACCTATGTTTATGGGCGTATTATCAACCGTATCATTTCGTAGAGATGTTTTACGAGCTCACGTCGGATGAAGACACAAAACTCTATTGCGAACACTGGGATAATGTGATATCAACAAACCAAGAGGCATTACAAAAAATAAAGCCAAAGAATGGATATGTTGTCAAGACGTTTCAAAATACAAATTGTCGTCTGCCGTATAAACTGGTAAAGGCACATCCGTCGTTGGATGTATGGGCCTTTGGGGCCCTGATGTACCAAATGTACAGTGGCGAGGAGCTTGTAGCTACGGATTTCAACCAAGATGTTGTGGATGACAAAATTCAGTTAGCAGCGACGTGGCCCCAAGAGAAGTTGACGACCCGAATTCGTAACAAAATATCCAACGGTCAGGCTCGCGATTTGCTTGAAAAACTTTTGGTTGTCGACCCTGACGATCGTATTGCAATGGATAATGTTTTGACGCACTCGTATTTTAATGTCGAATCAACAGATTTGTTACAGAAGATCGATGCCATCGGTGTAAAACTCGACTATATGATTGACTTGTCGAAACAACACCTCAAACACCTGGTGAGCACGAAACAAGACCTTATGCGCGGGGTCTTTGAAGCGACGGAAGTGACCATTCCAACGTCATTTGTGATTTTGAACACGGATTTGACCAAACCCTTGGTTGAAACGGGGGAGAAAAAACTTGACAATCTGCTTAAGTTCATGTGCAAAAATACTACCCAGTTTGGAAAGACCTTGGCAGATGCTGTGAATGGCAAATCAGCTTTTTTATCCTCTGGTGACGACGTATTTCTCTACTTGGTGGATGAAGTCGAAGGTACCCCAGTCATACCATCTGTGTCTGATAATGCAGTGTATCCCATTCGCATTCACAAAAAATCGCCCGAGTTTCTAGCCGTCGCGACTCCATTTATCCAAGCGAGTATGCAATTGCTCCAAGGGGCCAAGACAGTGGCGAAATTGGCAAAGTGCGTCGGTATCCCAAACCCTACTGGGCTTATCATTGACAGTACAATCAAAATACTCCACGCAGCCCAAGCCGAGTCTTCTGTTGTGGATTTCAAAGTTGTGCATGCTGCCATCCAAGAAGAAAGCGCAGATCCCGTGCTCTTGCAGCGCATTCGAGGCGCGGCGTTGCGTGAATTGGGGCAATTTTTCAAAGCCAACGATCCAAACAAAACGTACGCGGGACTTCGACGTACGTATACAGCAGAAGGGCATGCGCTGTGGACATCGGCAGAAAATGCCGAGAAAATCAACGAGGGCAAGCCACGACCCGACACACTCGCAGTGGCGCAGGAGCAGTCCAATAAAATTGTCATGTTTTACAAGGAGTTATTGCTCGACAGGGAAGAAAAGAAGAATGTCGTGGATGGTAGCCAAGAGGACACGCCCACATTGAACCCACCGAACAACGGAAATCCTGAAAAAGCGTGCTCGTGCGAACTGATGTAGATCGCTTGAATAGATGTAGGTCCAAAGGACCATGTATTTTGCATTGATGAAAAAGTCATTCAGGAAGATGTTGTGGTGTGTGGACGATTGCCCGCATTTCGAGATTAAATTTTCGCGAAAATTTTTGGTTGAATATTCTTGAATTGAGTGAAGAAAATAGCATAGTGAACAAAACGTCTCGAAGTGACATTCTGATACACTTACTTTCGACTTCAGAAAGCGAGGGCGGGTGATTTACGGTTTCAGGTAATGTGAACTATTCAACGCTGAAGTTAGAGGTTTGCGGTGGGAGCATAAAATCAGAACCATAAAATCCACGAATCCATGATACTTCGTAGTTATTATTTGTAGCTACAATTATCAGAGCAGCAAAAGGTTGTAGGGAAAACAAAAATATAAAGCTAAGAATCCAAGTGAATAAATCAATTTGATGGTGTGTTGACTGTCGCCAGTTCCATCATTGAAAATGGTACAAAAAGATACTTCAATTCGATCCAGTGATATCGCGACTGAATTGAGGTTTCACAAGAAATCCATCTCTTGACGAAAATATATTGGGTGTCGAAAGGGAAAGTGATAAAATGGACTGAAAAATGTTTCACCAATTCAATTTATGTGTCCAAAACAAACCAAACAACACACTTGTCGTATTAGCCTTAAACACGACAATCTGGGCGTTGCTTAGACCAGAAACGGGCTGCTCAAAACGGCAAATCCTGCGGCGACACCTCCTTCGTTCGTGCTGGAAAGCTAATCATAAGAATGAGTATTTACCCTCTTTGTCAATTTCGAATCCTACTTTGGTCCGAAGCAAATGCCCCGCGTGTTCGTTGAAGACTGCCTTGCCGTGGTCAAAGAGAGCCACGCTAAACATGCCGAGTTCGCTGATCGTTTCGCCACTCACGGGCGACCCATTGCGAACCAACACCTACCCACTTTTGTCAACAACGACCATAAATTGTCACTTACCGCCGGTTGCTCTTGGGGCCAAATGCGATCCATCAAAATGTACGCTTCCAATTCAGCAGGCGTCCATGTTTTGATCGCGTCGGCCACTTCGTCCCTGGTTTTGACATCAAAATACCCTCTTTTGACATGTTGAGGCGTACCCATACAAATTGTTGCCGCCGCCTTCGCGCTGCGGCTTGAGCACATATCCCTGGGGATTGACTTCCACAAGGGATTTAATTCTATGTTGAAAATGACAAACTGGTCAACCTTCAACAAATCCCACCGTGGCAAATCTAGAGACGTTTGTTCCAAGCCATAGAGTCCCGTAAAACATTTCTCCAAGACGACACTCTCGGCTTCAGTCATAAACCTATCCTCCTAATTCAAACCTCCATTTGGTGCAAATATGTGGTACCGTCTCAACTGCGCGGGTTGGGCCAACACTTGCTGCACCTTTTTTGTCCCTGCCAAATGGTACGTGATATTGGGACACTTGATCGCCTGCGACCGCTCGACCGTCGTGCGGCCCGTCCACTCGACCTCGCTACAAGAACATCGTCACCACTAACTAACCTTGTTAGTAGACCAACCTGGGGTAGTCGGTGGGCGTGTACGCCGACCGGTAGTACGCGACCGCGACTTCGGCGCCATCGATCCAGAGCTCGCGCTGGGGACCGCGCAGTTCGGCCTTGGCCATCTACCACGCCAATGTCAAAATCGGGTGCTCGTGTGACAAAAAATGGTGTCCACACCTCGTTCAACGACCGACGGAGGACTTTGACGCGGTGCGTTTCCCACAAAGTGTACTCGAGCCAGCGCTGGTCGACCGAATTGGTCTCGTTGGGCTGGATCACAAACACAATGACAGCGCTGCGTCATCATCCCCCAGTGAGAATATACAGCTTCATGGAGAAACGTCTACCGTGGCTTGCCATAATGTGCATGCGCGCGCGCGAGGGCCGACGGCAGCGCCTGGAGCGCGGGGTTTGCCGGCAAATGGCTCGTGAGGTCCCCGACGGCCCCGTAATACGACGATGGAATTTCATCTTCGTAGCGTTCAAAGAGGAAGCTGCCACGAAAATGAGACTGGGAACAAGGACAAAACTCGTACCGATGCAAGTTTGACGCGAGGGAACTCATGCACGCAAAGGATGCCGAGATCGTGTTGAGTTCGACTTGGAGAATCTGCGCTGGCGTCGCGTTCGTAGGATCATCGTGGAGCATGTAGTCGGAACGATGGATGCCGAGCGACGCGGATTGAACGACACTGCCGAGGAGATGAGATAGTGGGACGAGATGTGCATACCCTTCGGCTTGGACGGCTTTGGAAAGCTCAACAAGACGGCGCGTGAACTCGTCTTCTGCGAGGACACTGTCCAATTGCTCATGCAGCCAGTCGGGGTCGGCGCTCACACGGTCGACCAACGTTGCAAAAAGTGGGGAGAGTTCAATGCCCTAAAAGTTGTCAGACGAGGATCGAGTGGACATCGTACGAGATCGAATTGCTTCTTGGGGAACGGCACAGGGAAGAGACAGTACGGGAGATGCGCATATCGCTGCTCGGGGGCTTGCACGAGCATGCCGTGTCCGGCGGCGTACGCGGTCGCTTCCGTGAGAAATCGTTGCACTTGGGAGGCATTAAGTCCAAGCTTCTCGGCATGGATGGCCGCGGCGGCGGCAGTAGAGGGCGCGGGGGGCGCGGAGCTAGTCGTACCGACGGACGCAATGAGATCCGCCATCGCTTCTGGAGATTCGCCGAAGGTCGTGGATCACAAGTCACGCAATGTGGGTTGATCACGTAGATTCGCCCTCGTTGGTGATTGGTTGGTTTGATCCAATCAAACGTCGGCATTCGATATCCAACGTATTTAAATGTGCGTTTCAGCATATTGAACCCAAGTGATAGAATAATGCGACGTCGAGAACCATCATTGCAACAATCTGCCAATCAGATTGCGTGGATTCTATTTTATTCCTGCCAACCGAAAGGCCATACTTAAACTCAGTGATATAAAAAACACAGTCAAGTATCACACACTTTCGATGCCACATGCATGATGTTTCGAAACGGAAGTGTCCTTGAAGCAAGAATGCGCTGGGCGCTCGTCGCGGGTGTCCTTGTGTGCGCGGCGGCGGTATCCTTGACGATGTGGCACCTCTCTGCCAATGGAGACCTCGAGGTCGCCTTGGAATGGGTCCGGGTATGCATACCCCAATCTTGTCCTCTTCTCAGGGGTGCGTCCGCGCAGGCAAACAAGATCGTTGGCGGCGTCGTCTACATCATCGTCTTTGCATCCTGTATCGTTGCCTGGTACGACACGTTGACCCACACGATGATATTAGTCTCCATCTAGTCTACCGGCGACGATG
Organism: Aphanomyces stellatus; assembly: GCA_009835185.1. Taxonomy (NCBI): domain Eukaryota; phylum Oomycota; class Saprolegniomycetes; order Saprolegniales; family Verrucalvaceae; genus Aphanomyces; species Aphanomyces stellatus. The sequence goes on from VJMH01000106.1 coordinate 9,068, forward strand.
TTTGAACTCGCGGCAGGCTACCTGTTTGGCTTCGCATGGGGCTGGGTACTCGCAACAACCGGCAAGACGCTCGGGTCGGTCGTCTCGTTCGCCCTCGGTCGATACTACTTGCAAGGATGGGTGCACAAGATGATGAGCCGCGGCCCGCCGATCTTTCGCGCGCTCGTACCCCGCATCTTCATGTCTTGTGTCACCGTCGATGACGTAGGCGCAACTCATCTCCAAGAACGAGCTCAAGTGGAAGATCGTCATCCTCACGCGGATCGCATGGATGCCCATTGCGATCAAGAACTACGGTCTCAGTGTCTTGCCGGTACCCCCTTGCAAGCGATGCGTCTATATGCCGCGTAGGTCTCGTTTGCGCTCTTTTTCTGGCCCATGTTGATTGTCGGCGCCGTCTTCACCGCCATCTCCGTCTACTTGGGGCAGACCATCACACATGTGTGTCGTCGTCATCTTCTTCGTCGTCTTTCACCTCATGATGCCCTAGATGTCCCATCTCGTTGCCGGTGACAGCGGCGGGTCAACGCTCAAGCTCATCGTCATGATCGCTGGCGGCGCGAGTGCATTCGCGCTGGTGGGGATCCTGGGATACCATACGCGGCGTCATCTAGAGGAGATGGCGAAGGGAAGCGACATGGAAACGGACGCCGCAAAGATTGTTGAGCGCGTCTCATTAACGACGCAAGCCTCGGATTCCGATGAGGATTCGGAAGAAGCTGCAATGGATGCACCTGTATCCATCACGAGTCTGTGATTGGCTGAAATGATTTAAATTGCACCTTATTTCTCGACTCGGATTGGCTGAAACAAAGGAATACTCACACAATTTAATTCACGCACACCGCGCCGATGGACGTGTACGGACAGACGCAGCATCTCCATGAGATGATCACGGCGGCGCACGGCGTCCTCCTCGAAGCGCGCAACTTGAACCTGAAGCAACCACTTCAGTCGAATGCGAGTCTCTTCAACTTTGCTGACATGGACCACACACCGAGCTCCCCGGGACACGACGGCAGCGCGGCCGAGGAGAAGGACGAGGACGGCCTCGCAAACCTCGGTCCGCTGACGCTCACGGGTGACGAGATCCAGGACTCGTTGACCAAGATCGCGGCGCTGAAGGGTGTTTACATGCGACACTGCACCGAGCTGCTCGAGAGTCTGCATCAGGTAGAACAATCATCATGCGGCGTTGCGTGAGCTCACAACGGCACACTTATTTGGGCGACAGAAGAAAGAAGACGTTGCGAGTGAGGATCTTTTGGCACGCCGCGATCAACTGCGAAAGGTATTGCTGCTCCTCCATACGTCGAACGAAGACCCATCGTGCCTAGGACGTCCATGCGCGGAATGTCGTGATGAAGGGGCTTATCGATCGCCTGCGACTCTTGCAGCATGCACTGAGCATTCTCCACGGACGAGACCAAACGGACTCGGCCGCCAACGTCATGGAAGAAATTTAATATCGAACAATTGAGGCGTCCAAGAATAGATTGTGCATGTTATGTTGCTTGCGTCGGCGGCGGAGGATCATATTCCATTCTTTCGTTCGATTGGCATGGATCTCGCGCACCACATCAACAGGGACCGGTCGTCGTCGGCGAAATGGGCCAACGACACGCAACTCGCGTTCGAATACCTCAAGCGACAGGCCGAATCGGTCGAGTGGCTCGAGAAGAAGATGGACACGACGTTTCCGACACACGATTTGCATGAACTCTTAAAGTCGGGTGTGCTCCTGCGGGAACTGGTGCGCGCCCGTCGCCGCATGCGATCGCCGCGTGATATCCTCGTCGTCGTAGATGCAACGCCTCTCGCCGACAACGTCGTCGCCGAAACCCATCGCACGGCAGTACAGCGCGACGATGGCGCCATGGAAAGAGCGTGAGAACATTTCACTCTTCCTCTCCGACTGCAAGCGGTGGGTGACGCCATCTGCCGGTGGGAGGACGACGTGCTGACGATGGAGACGTGTGTCTAGATTGGGCATGAGCGATCTCTCGCTCTTTGGCACGGACGACCTGTACGAAGGCACGAATATGGTCGCCGTCGTCTTTGGATTGCAGTACATCAAGTCATGGTTCACCGGCGGCATTCGCTCGCCGCGGTCCCCGAAAGCGCCGACGCAGTGGAGCTTCACCGACGACCAAGTAATGAGATCTTTGGAACTTCACTCAGGCGAATGGTCGTAGGTCGACCATGTGCTCGCGCATTTCCGCAAACACAAATCCCAAGAAGCACTGCTGCAAGGTACGCGGCAGGAGTGGTAGGGTGCCAGTTGACGCATGCGATGCAGGGTTCCTTCGGAATGCTGCACCATCGTCCGTCGACGGAGGCACCCCCAGTGTCGTCCGCGGCGCCGAACTCACCTTCGACATGATGGACGACGACGATGAGACAGCCCCGCCGCCTGCCCCTATCGTCGTCACGATGGAGACGACCAAGGAAGAGCACACGACGATCGAAGTCGAATCGAATCCCGAAGATGACACTCCGCTCCTCTCCCACGACACCCCGGAACAGTCGGCGGCGTCCACAGAGCAATCCCCAGAAGGCTCCCAGTCGCTCGTTGATGTGTTCCCGCCGCCAGAAGACGAGCCCGCCATTGTCGCCGCGGCCGCCGCCGTCGACGAGATCATCTCCCACGTGACTGACGAAGTTGAGGAAGTTGACGAGGCAGATGCAACCACAGAACAAGAACTACGGCACCAGTTGGCGGCGATTGTGCCGCCGGAACCCTCGCATCATGCGCCATCGGTCACCGCGCCGTCGCCACCGCCATCCCCCGCCAAGGAAGAGATCAAGTACCCGCTGCGGGACCCAAACATTGTACGGTGTCCAGTCTCTATCTTGGTTGACGATGACGACAATAGATCATTCGGACGCCGGAATGCTCGGACCGCGCGCTCATGCCGCAAACAGTCGCCAAGGTGCAAGACGAGGAGGTAGAGATGACGATGGGTTCAACATGTTGAGACTTTCGAGGATAGATGGAGGAAGTGCCGACGGCGCCGCCGCAACGATGTTGCTGCGTCGTGATGTAACTTCAATTGCAGAGAAGGCTGTCCCCTTGAACTAGTGAATCCAGCACATGTTAATACATAAGGCGATGTTAGGTTGATCCGTGTACTCTCAAAGACGGCGTGGTCGTTTTGTTTGAACGAGAGCATGAGGCATTTGAACTCGTCAAAGTCGGCGCAGCTCATGAGGATGTCAATGACATCGCCCGTGATTTCATCTGTGGGTATGTGAGGAAGATGCACACAAGATTCGTCATTACCTTCGTGGTCTTGGATCATTTGACACAACTCGTCCATCGTAAAGTCCTAACAATGTCGTCACGCGGGAAGAAGAGCGCTCATGGGGCCTACGTCAATCTGTGCTTGGAGTCTTGCTTCGAGGTAATTTTCTACGCAACAAGATGTATGTCGAAAGGGCGCGCGACGATGCACCGTACCGATGAGCAGCGTGTATTCTTTGAAGAGGTCCATGTAGATGAGCTTGTTCTCGCTCGCGTCGTCAAAGTACTCTGCATGTCCGTGTCATGAGGACCACCTTCTTCGCCAAGAGAGAGTCACACATACCGCAATGCTTTTGGCAAAAGTCGGATTGCAGTTGGACAAATTCAGGGTCGATCAAGACATCTTGGATCACCCCCATGGCCTCGTCGAGCTTGTTCTCTTCGGTGCTGCCGCCGCGGCAGTCCGTGCTGATGATCTCCTCGTCTTCTTCATCGTCGTCATAGAGAGTGACTTCAGGTTGGTTCTCTACAGTCCATGAGCCACCAGCCCCGCCGCCGCGCCGACGCACCGGAAGAGTCCGCCATTTCGCAACGGTTGCAGTGTGTGCGGTTTCACTTTCTGTGGATCTTCTCTCCAAAGTCCGTTATTTCTATTAAATGCGATATCCAATTAAGTACGGATTTGGAATTCCACGGAAAATGGATGTTGGTGCTCTCCCGCACTTGAACGAATAAAACGTCATATAGGAGTAATAGGTTTTATTCTCTAATTTGTAGGTTATTGCAAGTTATCTTGTAGATTGGCGATTTTGCGCTGTCCGGGCCAACTCACGTCGCATCAACGCTGCACCAAATGCCTTCAAAGATGACACTTAATGTTATGGTCAAGGAGATGGCCGGCCTTGGAGGTTTCAGTGCTCTCGATTCCTGTGGAGTTCGTTCTGACTTTATAGATGTACTTGATTGGAAAGTACGAGACGTTTAAACCGGCTCAGCTGGATAAAACGCGCGACCAGCTCCTACTGCGCGCTGATTGGTCGGTGAACTTCCACGCCCTGCATTACTCATTTGGTCCGCGCTCCATCGGCGGCGGACTCGCGATGCGGCAAAATGGCTTCCAAGTGCCGTTCGACTTGTTCCAGGTGACGGCATGGATCTCGTTCCCCATCCTCGTCGGTGGATTCTACGCGTTCTTCATCCCATTCCTCCCACAGACATCCGCGGTCGCGCTCGGCGTGGTAGGACATGGTCGCGGCAGAGATATATGGATCTTATCCCGCTCGTCTAGGTCTACGGCGTGAATGCGCTCGTGGGGGTGACCTTGACGGCAATCACGACGTCCATCAACCCCGCAGACCGCAATGTCCTCAACCAGGTCGACATCCACCCGACGCAGGTCACGGAAGATCATCTCTACTGCAACGTGTGCACGCAATACGTTGACAAGAAGTCGCGGCACTGCCGTATCTGTGAGAAATGCGTCGCCCACTTCGACCACCATTGCAAGTGGCTCAACAACTGCATTGGGGAACACAACTACCGCTACTTCTTTACGCTCATCGTGAGCATGCTTCTCCTCACGACGATTCAACTTGTCCTGGGCTTGTACCTCTTCATCCAAGCTTTCACGGCTTCCTCCGACATTCTCACCCATGGTACGCATCCTCTTCCATTCTCTCTCATCTTGTCTCCAGCGGCGTCGAGTTATGGATGCGCGAGCAATGTCGCGGTAGCCGCCGACGGCCTCTGTCCTGGGTATGCTCTTATCGCTTCCCGACTGGATTCTCACTTCGTCCTTTCTAGCGCCTATTCGTTCTCGCTCGTTGCCATCAAAGTTGTCCTCGGCATCTACTTGGCGATCCTCGTCCCGTCCTTTCTTCCCATTGCCCAACTCGTCTACTTTCACATCAAGCTCTGTACGTGGATATACATCATATTGAATCCTCATTCCTGCCTCGTAGATTTCCTCCAGCTCACAACCTACGACTACATCATCCAACAACGCCGCGTCCAGTTGGGCCAAGAGGTATTGCCGCCGCTGCTCTCGGCATCTTCTCATCGCATCCGCCTAGGCCAACCCCGAACCGTTCAAATGCACCGTCACGTGCAACTGCCGGACGGCCCCGACCGAACCCGAACCGACCCCTGTGCCCCCCATCCTGCCCAAGTACTCTTCCCCATCGGACGACTCGGGCATGATGGCGGACCGTAGGTCCACGACGATGCCAATGCTCACGGGCTTTGGCCATCCGTCGTCGGTGCATGTCCAGGACACGCATTCGTCCCATGAGACCAAGAGCCCCGTGAGTCCGTCGCAGCGAGAAGACATGACGTACGAACCCATGGCGACACCTGGCGGCGTGGGGAAGTCCAGGAGTTCGTTCTTTGTATAATATGTATACCACGCTTATTCATCGACGTGCGATTGCGCCAGCGCAAAGCGGCCGCCGTCGTTCTTGAGGACGACGTGCACTGCGGCCACGATGCCGCTCACGTGAGGTTGGAACTGCGCTTGGCTGTTGGATTCCGCATGCTCGGCGATCACCGAGTGCACCGCCGCAACGGCCGTCCACGTCCCCATGTTGTATTCGTGCTCGCCCAACGTCGCCGTGCTGTGGGGGGCAATCGTCACGGTGTCGCGGATCAGCGCCTTGCCTTCCGCCACTTGCGCATCGCTGCCAAAGACTCCCGTCACATGCACAGAGTGCTCGGTCTCATTGTGGATCACCACTTGCTTCGCATACGACGGCGGCACAACCATCTTCTTCCCTCTCGCTTTTCGAAATGCAAGAAGAGCTTGTTCTCTTTGTGACTTGTGTCAACTGATACCCACTCCAGAAATGAATACAATTGAACCTGTAAAACGACGCAAGCTATTTTGAAGTAATATGCGTCAAAATGAATGTGCGCCATTTAGCAGGTTTTACAATTTACATTAAACCGATTCCTTATAGTGAATTTCAGCCAAATGAGTTACCTTAATTCGATTGATTCAAGAAGAGGCACCTGGTCCATCTGTTTTGAGCCTGGTCGGATATCCGGATAATTCAATTGTATCCGGCGGTGTGCACCATTAATTCGTGTCGCGTCATAAGCCAGAAGTCATGAAGTTGCCAACGTTGGAATCGATCCAAAGCATCCCGCCCGCGTTCATCTCACTCGCGGTCATCCTGCTCTCCCGCCAGATCGTTGACCCAGAGAACTCAGGTATGTCCTCCTCCACCCATCACCCTCTTCCCTGCGTCTAGTGCATGTCTGGATCATCCGCATCCTCTACGCCCTCTCCCAATTGAGCTGCGTTGCAGTCTTGGTCTATCTCTACATTCAAGGCGGCGTATGCGAGTCTTCTATGTATATGTCCTTGGATTGATCTGTGTCTAGAACAACAAAGACCCGGGTGTCGTCGTCGTCAAGGAAGATTTGGGCTTTGGCCAAGAAGGCGACAACACGGAGAAGATCACGGTCGGCGAACACGACAAGCGCGCGGCACTCAAGGAAATCCAAAAGGTGCATTGTCTTTATCTCTCCTCTCATGTGCTGCGATTAGATGGCTTTGGGTCTCGTCGTCACGTCTTTCATCCACGTTCAATGGGGCTTCACGCCGCCGCTCATCATCGGCATCTACAACGGCCCCCAAGCGCTCTACCAAATCCCGTTGGTCCGCGTCTGCTTGCGTGGCGAACGCGCATGGGGCAAGCTCCAGCGTCCATGGGCCGAACCCGTGACGTCGTTCACCAAGCGCTTCGAAGCGTGGAACGACACAATCGCGACCGTCTTGACGGGCGAAAACGACAACGCGCCCAAGAAGGCCAAGAAGGAAAAGAAGGAAAAGAAGCGCAAGTAGACCATCCATACGATGTAGAACAACCTAAAAAGTGGATGACGACTGTCCATTGGACTTGGATTCAAGCTCTAGTAGCCATGCGGCACAACCACGTAGCATCATCGATACCCTAACGTCCAAAGGACACACATAACCGAGTTGAGGCAAATCGTCCCAACCAACCAATCGCCAAACCGTCATCACCAAACCCGACTCCCACAAGTATCGACACCCTAGCATCTCAAGAGCATCATCATTATGTTTATTACGGGTCGGTGGACTTGGAGCGAGTGCCATCGTTCAGACATACTAGTAGACCTGCGCCTTGGCACACTAGTCAAAGGCCCAGGGCTGATTGGGATGCAGCAAGCAGTGAGCGGTGTGCCAACGCAACTGCGCCTTCACAACGAGTGGGGGAACACTCAAATCAAAAGCACTGTGAATATGAAGATCTGGGGCAAATACATCCAGATGATCAATACTCGGAGTACCTTGGTCCATGGGCGTTGGGTTAGGGATGCGCGTCAGGGCTAAAGTGCACTCCAAGTGCGGTAAGTGTCGAAGAAGGACAGAGTCGTGGCTGTGGAGTCGACCCAAGCGCGGCCCTATCTTACCAGTACTGGTAGGTAACAGGTGACTTAAGAGAGAGCCAAAGAGCCAGAGCCGCATGATTGGCAATCCTCCAATTGTTGTGATTAACCATTCGCGAGGTCACAATGAAGTTCATTACATAACTCATGGTGGTCGAGGGAAAGGATGAAGAAGAAGCGAACCATGGAGTGGACACTGTGAAATCGAAAATGGAGAATTGGGATTCAATTCGTTGCTCTCAGCCATGGTCACGACGTAGCAATTCGTCCAGAGCTGCGTCAGGATGGCTAAAAGCTTTGCTTTCGCCGTCCAATGAATTTGCAATATTTTTGAATCTGTCCAAAACATTCGAATTCGTGTCATGTTAATCGTCGTATACTCGTAGTATTTCACCCTGCAAACGTCAAATTTCGGCGATTGTAAATTCTCAACTCGTGGTGTGTCAAGTGCATAAACGCAAGAGTGCTGCTCATAACCTCTGAATTTCCAAGTTTTGACTTGTTGCAACTAGAGAACGAAATACAGCTTGCTCTCATGGGAAAAGATTACGAAAATTATATTAACGTTAAATGGTTATTGGATGACTCTCAGTAAAACATCGCCTAGTTTCTGCCCTTCGAAGACCTATCAACCCTGAAGGCTCGAAACGATGACAGCCAAAACGCACACAAAATGTGCCAGAGCAGGACGGGTGCATAATTTCATGCTGACGTTTGCTTATCACAAATGAGAACCCATTTAAAATGTTATTTCGTCGAGATAGACGCTTGCTCCCAGTGAAATTCATGAAATGTTTCTCTTAATCCAACCAAGCCATTCGTTTAGTGCAGTAAGAAATGTAGCCTCAAGTGTGGCGATGCCTCAATTGGCACTGTGATCATTCTTTTAGTTCGGGTTTCAACGTCATCGAGAGTACTCGAGTGATCCAAGCAAGTGGCGCGACAGCATTTCCAGCCGCTATTGATTACCTAAAGGTTACATCGGTGCTATGGCCATGAACACGAACGCCGAGCTGTTTTCGAGTCTACATCCACGATTAGTGCCAACAACGCAACGACGCGAGATGATTTATTTGAGTTTGTCCGCATTCTTTGTGAATAAACCAACTCCATAATGCAGCAGGGGTTTGGACTTAAGCTCGACCATACCAATTTCAAGTTATCACATTTGACATCAATTTTCCAAAATAGAACCGCCGCTTAATGGCTGATTGGAAGCTGGGTCGAAAATAAGCTGTTGCCGATAAACTACTCGGAGTTGTCGGGATGAAAATATTTGAATTTCAAAATAAAAATCATCTGATATGGTTCATCCCAAATGCCACATGCGATAAAAAAACTATGGACAAACACTCGCACGTGCAGCGTGGGACCCAAATGTTGTTCTTCGAGTATGTTGCCTCTTTCATCTTGTGTTGGGCTCTGAACAGATGTGGACACTCGAGGTCAAGAACATGTGCACATGGGGGTGAGATTCCATTGCCTCCAACTTCGAATTTCGATTGCTACATGCTAATCAACATTCAGAAAACCACTCTTGAGGTAATTCAGACGTTCCAATGTGTTCCAAATTTTTATAAGCTCGTTTTCCTGCATTTGCATAAGTGTCATCCTCCAAGTAGAAAGCAGGACAGGGAGGCATATTCTCCCCAGAGAAAGAAGAAAGGCATATACCAATAAAAGCCCCAACTCCAAGTAAGTTGAAGGTTCTTGATTTAGGGCGTGATCTTCTGCAGTTTATTGTTCAGGTTGAACACAGAACCCACAAAATTGAGGGACAAAGTTGAGCCACAACGCGACAATCCTTGTGGTGTGAGACATCAAACATTACACCAAACACTTTGATTGGTCCATTCTGTTTCAGGCAAGTAGAGACTTCCTTTCATTTTCCAATTTGCTGCCACAATGGTCCGTGTCTTCCCCAAGCTCGTCGCGACTGCTCTGGCAGCAACAACTGCGTCAGCCATCAACACATGTGTTAGCTGGATGCCAGGTTTCTTCATCGCTGTTGCGATCGACGCCGATGGAGACGTTGGTGCTCTGGGCATGAACACAGACGCTGAGTTGTTTACGACTCTTCAGGATTGCAAAGCATTTGATTTTGTCGCCAATGGTGCCTCCATCCACATGACATGCGGGTGCAAATTTTTGCCCCTGACGAATGGCTTGTCGACTGGATACGACCAGGGTCCCGACTATTGGTGCAATGCTGGCAAGACTGCGCTTGGAGCACATCCACCCAACCCCAACTGCAAACCCACGCCCGCCCCCACGCCCAAACCAACACCAAAGCCAACGCCCGTCCCCACCCCCGCTCCTACTCCTGCTCCTACTCCCGCCCCAACTCCTGCCCCCACTCCTGCTCCTACGCCTGCTCCTACTCCCGCCCCAAC
>VJMH01000108.1:0-17766 GCA_009835185.1 Aphanomyces stellatus
GGCAGCGCGGTCGAGCAAGTAGCGCACGCACGAGAGCTTTTCGAGACGCGAATAGACGATGACGGCTCCGACGCAGACGACGAGGAGGATGGACATAAAGATGTAAAAGGCGAGCTTGATCGAGTGGGCATAGTCCGTATCGTGGATGCCACCGACGGCCAAGTGGATCAATGTGGCAGCGACGACATTGACGCAGCCCGCGACGACGTTGCCAACTTGGATGGCGTTGGTGAACTTTTCATCAGGGAAGAGCGCGGCGACGTTGTAGTAGGCAGGCTCGGTGAGCGAATGGGACGCACCAACCAAACCAAAGCAAATGAGGATGAGCGTCGCACCAGGCACTTCGGCCATGCCGAGCTGGCCTTGGACGAGGATGATGATGCAGCAGATCGCAAAGAGCGAGTAGCCGATCTTGACGCGAAGCATGTTGCCGAGGGAGCGATCCAAACCAAACCACATTTGGATGATGTGGCCCACGGACAAAGGCCACGTGAGAATGGGGGTCGTGAGGAAGGCAAACTTGACGGTGGGGAAGGCCGCCTTGTAGTAGTCTTGGGCCGACAAGCACGAGTAGAAGGCCCACATGACGGAGCCTTCCAAGAAGAAGAGCGACCAGTAGATGGTCTTTTCATGCGCCTTGATCTCGTCCAAGATGTGTTGCGGAATTTCGTCGTCGTCGAGACGAGCGTTCTTGTCCTGGACATCCACGGCTTCGTGGTACTGCACGGCAGACGACATGGTTGTGCGCTGGACGATGCAAATTGAAAAGTGAGTCAGTGGTTACAACCTCCTTGGATCCACAAGAGAAGCAACAGCAGCAGGAAAGTAGGAGCAGCAGGTGCCAAAGTTCAAGCCAACTGTTGGCAAGTGCCAGCAACAGTCGGGTGTTTCTGTCGCAAACGCGCGCAGTCAAAAGCGGTGGTTGTGGGCGCACCGCCCGCATCAGCTTCTTTGGCCAGTGTTGGATCTTTTGGCTCGCGTTGAGTATACAGACCACGAAAGATTGAAGAATGAAGTTGAAGTCACCTTTTTCAGCTGGGGAGATCCAGCGCGAGTGACAACCTCTGGGCTGATATCTCTGTTTTGTACCATACGTATACAAATAGTAGGTATACAAGAATGGTACACTGCAACAAGTGTGCAACTCTGCCTAGTCCTATATATATAGATGTTTGTAATCGTATATGTTGTGCCATACAAATCGTCCGGTCGTCCGTGTGATACATTTGACCAAGAAAATGTTCACAGGATTCGGAATTCTCGCGACGGAAGATGACCTGCATGGAGACTTCCGTCGGCGTTTGCTTGGCAAGCGACGACGACGACGGCCGACGATCCTATCATGTGCCGCATGTGCCAAGCTCTGGCGCGGCGGCAAGGACGCTCACTTCACCGTACCTGGGTTGTGTGTGTGTCATGGAAGGGTGCTGAAGATCGCGGGTGACGGGACAGGGTAGTCTGTCGACAGATGCTCGCGCCATTCACTCGGGAAGATGCAAGCTACATCTGCTATCCTATATTCAACCCCACGGCACTGTTCCCGTTCCATCCTTCGACTGAATAACGTGCCTTTGTTGATTGTCGCCGAGCTTTGCCGCCGCCTTTTGCCGCCGCGGTAACGTTGCGACACGACCTCCCGACGACAAATTTCAACGAGACGAGACAGATATCGTGGTGATCTGGCGCAAGTTGGCGTTGTCTTCGGCATGTGAAAGTGTTTTTGGCAGGTACGTTTCCCGACATGCAGCAAATGATCATGTATGGAACGAGGAGGAAGACGGCGAACCGCCACGAAATGGTCGAGGGGTGACTGGAGTCAGCGACAGACACACCTCATGCACGTGACTAGCAAACTCTTGAGTGTCGTTGAAGCTACCCTGCAGCTCTCACACCTCGTATGGATTTAGCGTCATGAACGGAGTACTCCCTCCATGATGAACGAGGCCGCCATGGCATTGGGCTCGCTTATGCGTCGTGGAGTGTACCAAGTCGATGGTCCCTCCATCGTGATGTCATGTTTCCTCGCCTGGCACTTCGATCGACTCAGTCCAAGTTGGATGAGAGGGGATGCCTTGCCTGTCCCAAGGTGTTCAAATTCCTCATGGAGGCGGCGCGAGCCTCGGATGAACTGCTTGACGTCGTGCCCGAGCCACTCGACATGCCGCGCCTGTGGGTCAGAGAAAGCAGGACGTGCGTTGACCTCTTGCAGTGTTGTTTGATGTGTAACTGCCTCGTAACGGGTCGCACATTGTCTGGCTATCCGGATATACTATCCGGACAATCGGATTCGCGTGTGGGACGTCCGACATCGACGCAATGTTCGCTCCGTCGCCGTCACCGGGGACATGCCGCGCCCGTAACTTAAGCATCGGGAGTTGCAGCAGCACAACCAGCGTCTTCAGTGTCAAGAGTCTCCATGCAGATGCGATGATGATCGCCGGCGCGCCGTGGGTCCCGGACGAAGCGTCCGACGAATGCATGGTGTGCCATGTCGCTTTCTCTGCATTTCGACGGAAGCACCATTGTCGGGTACAGATCACCCTCGGCAGGGTCGCCTCTCATCGTAATGACAACGATCTAGAGCTGCGGTGCGTTGGTATGCAGTAGTTGCTCCAAGGGCCGCATTCGTATTGACGGCGAGGAGCACAAGTCCCGTGTCTGCGATATCTGCCAGGTACTGTACTTTTTGATCCTCCTTTGTCTTATTCGAGGGCATCCGACTAGCGGCGAGACCTTCCTCCTCGATTCTGGCAAGAAGTACGTTGTTGTCTCCCTCAAATGTCCCATCCTAAGCGTCCTTTTAGTGGGTCTGGAGTATTGAACTCTTGCGCTCTGATTGCCGCACATCCTTGTGGTGGAGTTACGTGATGAAGAAGCTGCCTGCGATCGTCCCGTCCCTCGAAGGCATTGAATCCAACAAGGACAAGACGTCGGCCAAGCTCGACTCAGCTAAATTTGCCCAGGACTTGCATCAAATTCAAATCGACACGGATCGGACGTTCAACATGCCGCGCCAGCGCGGCCTTGCCTTCCAGTCCTCCACAGGCGGCGCCAGAGGAAAAGACATGGCGATGTGGCGCGCGGCGCTGCAACGCGTCTTGAAGGCCTACGCTATGCAGAATCCCGTGGTCGGGTACTGCCAGGTTCGCCCATCCAATATTTTCATACCGACTCATGCCCCGGTATCCTAATAGGGCATGGACTACATTGCCGCCATCTTGCTCTATGGTTCCAAGTGGGATTGCTCGTATGCGTTTCGACTCCTCTACGTGCTCATGGAAGTTTACGAGCTCAAAGGCATTTACGCGCCAGGCCTTCCGCTCCTCAACGCCCGCTTTTACCAAGTACTGTGTCGTGGCTTCTCTCATTTCTCTCACGAACTCACGGCGCAGTTGGACGAACTCCTCCATACCCATCTCCCCGAGTTGCACGAGCACCTTGTTGAGCACCACATGCACCCGAATGTATACGCGTCAGGGTAGGGCCGCCCAATCTCAATCATTTGTTTGACCATTTTGAAGTTGGATCATGACGCTATTTGCCAACTTTCACGTCCTTCCGCCACGTGTTGTCTTGCGGTTCTTTGATTTTTTCTTTAGCAAGGGCTGGAAATCGTTTTTCCGGGTTGCGCTCGCCATTTTGGCCCTCTCCAAGGTATACCTGCTGAAGTGCATCTCGTCCAACCTCTGGCTTCTTGTAGCCCAAGCTGCTTCTTGCGCACAATACCGTCGCGTTGTTGGAAATCCTCCATGAATTGCATAATCTTGTGCCCGAGGTATTATATGAATATCATCCCTCTGGCCCCAATCTTTCGCTCTCGACTAGTCGGACGACAAAGTCCAGAGTTTCTTTACCCTTGCCATGAGCTTCAAGGTATAGAGCACATAGTGGAGTATTTTTCATGTCATCATGCCCATCCCCATCGTTCGTAGGTCACAAATGCCAAATTGCGCGTTCTGGAAGACCAGTTTAACCGCGAGTCGCACAGCGGCACCTTCCTCGACGAAGATCTCATGCAGCACGCGGCCGCTCCTCCCAAAAAACAGTAGCAAGTCGTTGGTGTCGGAATTAGTGTACTGACTTTTTATGTAAAAATGAACGCGTTTTTAATCGCTAGTCTTTCGGACAGCTTCGGCTTCGTGGAAGGCCAAGGGTGAGAAGCCCAGCGAGAGGAGGGCGGCGACGCTGCCGAAAAAGACGGCGAGCATTGCAACGTTCACGTAATCCGTCAACGGCGGCAATTGGAAACCCGTGGCAGCAAACAAGTACACACCCGAGGCAACGAGCGTGAGAAATGCAACAAAGGCAATGCCGCTCATGTTGGGCATTTCCAAGCGGTCGTCGTGGATGGATTCCAAAACCTTGACGAGGGTGGCGCGGCGTTCGGGCGAGTGGTCACCGTTGCATTGGATTTCTTGGATGTAGTTGCTAAAGAGACCGCGCACCTTCGGCATTGACGTCGAGTACTCCATCAAAAAGGCAGCCGTGCCCTTGCGGATCTTGACGACGCCGGTAAAGACCTTGGGGTTGTTGTACAACTTGGCCAACGTGGCGACGGCCATGACTTGCGGCATAGCGCAAAAGAAAAAGACGTCAGGGTGGTGGATGCCAGAGAGGTACTCCATGCAGTCGGGCACGTGGCGCAACGCATCAAAGACCATTTCGTTCAAGCATTCCAAGCTCTTGGATTCCTTGGCCGGGTCACGCATGTCGCCCAAGTTGCCCATGTGCTTCTTCCAGACTTCTTGCGGCCAGAACGTGCGCCCCTCGACAAAGTCTTCCAAATAGTCACGGATGATGTTTACCTTTTGCAAGAACGAGCCCATCGAGTTGCTGAGTGCCGTCAACTTGCCCACCGACGGCGCTTCCAATTCACTCGCAGAAAAGAGCCGCGACAGCCCTTCGCCGACCAAGCCAGCAACGTAGTAGCAGTACTTGTCGTAGTCGGCCGTGCGCACGGTGCCTTGCCCCATGTCGACTTCGACGAATTCAGCCATGCCGGCGCCCATCTTCTTGGTGATGTCAACAATGACTTCTTGGTGCGACTTGGGCAACGACGCCAACGAGCGGTTCATGAAGGCAGCTTGTTCCAACACTGTCGCTTCGTCGCCTTCGCCAATCCCGTTGATCGACAAGTTGGTGTCGGCCAGTTGCTTGTAAAAGTTCTGGAGCATTTCGATCTTGGTCTTCGAGTCGATGCGCTTCATGTCATCTTCAATCGTGTCTAACGCGCGGAGCGCCAAGTAGAACACGCAGATGGATAAGCGCAACTCGGACGGGAGGTTGACGATGACCATGGCGAAACTGCGGCTGACCTTCTTGACCATCTTGAAGCACCACGTGTCGTCGGCGTTCATCTTGGGCAACTTGCTCGAGCCAAAGACCTTGTTGACGACCTTTTGCTTCCAGAGCATGTTGACCGCAGCCAACACTTCCCACGGGTACGATAATTGCACCATTAAGCTATCCTTGTGGATTGGAATTGAGCCATACGCGCCTTGCTTCTTCGAGTCGTCCTTGCCAGCGGAAGGCACAAGGAGTTTGACCAAAATGACGCCGACGACGACGGACGCCAAGACGAGCGTCATATTTTCGAAAAAGACGATCGACAACGTGGAGAAGGCATCTTGAAGACCTTCACGGAAGCTCTCGACTGCCAAGAGCACGCTTACAGCAAGGACAATCATCATGGCTGACCTTCTTCCAACCACTGCAGTGCAAAGCAAGATTCGACCTGTTGAGACGCATTGTAGGGGCCACGACAGAGGTGCTAATGCCTCGACGTCGCTCTCCGTTTTTTACTACCATACTGAGCACAAGTGAAAAGACAGGCGTATTAATATATTCATGTTTCACTTGCTTTGAGTATGATTGCTTCCAGTGGCTCATCAGCGCCACGCGGTTAGGGTTCACAGCTCGCCCAATCAATTTTTCCATCATTTTATTAACGCAATATCATACAATTCGCTATATCAAGAAACAATTAAAAACAATAGAGCTCGGATAATTATCCGGCGCGGCGAAGGGGTTAAGGTTTCAAATTTCCAAGCTTTCGTGTTGTCGTGCGTGGCGAGAAGTGGAACATCATGACAGAGGAGATGAGTGTCGGTTCCATGATGGGAATGGCCAAAGAGAATACACCACATATCCAGCGCAAGCTCATGTTTGAAGGTATGCTGAATGGACTTGCCCTTGCTAGATGGTCTTCCTAGGACACTCTGTGAAACAAACGGAAGCCCAATTTAATGCCCAAAGAAATGTCGCGATACCCTCTGATGTGGTATTCAAGCCATTACCTTCGACAAACAAGAAGGCGTCTTCTTCAAAGAGGTAGATTCATTCACGGTAGACATGGTTGACTTCAAGAAGCACATCAACAGACGCGTCTTGGGCGACATTTCCAACAACAAGGGTGCATTGGATATGCGTTACTTTCAAACACCTGACAAAAGTCCCCATGGACACCCCCAACTCAATTCATCGAACAAATTCGCTTCGTCTGCTTCAACAACGAAGAGTGCGCCGTCAATTTCCTTGAAGTTGCATTCCGATGAGGTAGATTTCAATTTTTGATTGCCACTGAAGTTGGAGCAGGACATTGAAAGTGCATATGGTGGTCTTCCCCTGCCAGAAAATGACTTGCACTTGAGGAACCTGCAATCGGAAATGGATGCTGAAATATTAGGCTGGCAATGTGAAGTCGATGAAGCCTTGGCGCGTAAACACGGAGGCTCAGACTTCGATGACCTAATTGGTATGAGTAAATTTCATGATGATGATTAATACCTTGACTTAGCATCCAACTGCGAACTACCTGCTCTTGAAGTTACTCCTGACGATTGTTTCTACTCGTGTGATAAGCTACCAGACGAGCCTTTGGTTCTTCCACCGCTATTTATTGACGACGAGTTGGACTTTGAAATTATCGAGAATTAATTCAACAACGATATGAATTAATAAAACGACAGTTCGTCTTAAACGAGGTGGTCAATTGATCTTGCCATGATGATTAGTTCTTGGATGTCTTTCGCGGGACACTTCATCCAGTCTTCTTCGGACATGAATAGCTCCATCAAGTTGTAAAACGCATCCTCCTTTACTTTCATGCCGTCTGTCTTAATTGATGTGATATGTTGGCGGCTACGTTCCAATTGGAGAATAACCTGTGCCCGGTCGATAGTTTGTTTGTTTATTCCTACGTAAGCAAGTCCTGAAGCAGACATTCGCATAAATCGAAGTACCTGCAGCAGATGCGCATTGAATTGCGTTACTTGACGTTGCAATTCCTGGAATCAATTCGTATAAAGAATTGAATTTCGTCATTTCGTTTTCTTTCGTTTCCACAACCACTGATGACATAACATAGCACGACACTGAATGTGAACTGCTGTCTTTCCCAATCGGTTGAGAGTCCCCTTCATGCTGACACTGCAATCCCAAATAGTCGTTCAAAGAAGCTTCTCGGAAGATTTCCTGTTGAGATCGCTAAGTCATTTTCATAAAACAATCATATTATCTCACCAAGAAATGAGTCGTAACAACGACTCGAGGCCCCCCAAATTTTTCCACGTGATCTTTTAAATACTTGAGAGTTGAAGTCTACGTAACGGAACTCTTTTCAAAAGTCGTCGGCATTTGTGTTCGGCGTTACCAATAAACACAACCCATCGGATTGGCAAGTTCCTACATCTCAGTTCAGAAATACACCAAGACAAACTAGTCAATTTTACCCTTTCCAAACTCATCTATCAAAAATAGGCTTCGTGGATCGCCATGGTTAATCATAGTAGCGATCTACAAAATATCGGCATCTTCAAACAAGTACGCTGCGTATCTACTTGATTGCAGTCGATAGAAAATGAACTTTGACACAATGTAGCTGTTTCCAAACTACAGAACGGCTATTATGTCAAGGAGGGAGAGCTCAGAGCTTTCCTCAATATTCGGGAAAATATTTTGGTGACAATCCCAATTCGAGCTTTATTACGAGGTCAGACAATCCATATTAAAGAAGCAACTAGTTACCTTCAGTCGCAGGCACAAAGGAGCCCACCTGGGCGAGGAATTGTAATATCCCCACCATCTTCAAAAACACTGATTTCCCTACGAATTGAGTCGTGAGAGTTGGCTCGTGGGAATTCGGACCAGATCCATTCTGTCCCGTGAGAATGTTAATCAGCCCAGTATCAGCACTTAGAGAAACATCATTTGGGATGTACGACTCCACGGTCAACTCTTGTAAGGGATGACGAGCTTCTTTTGCAAGAAGCACGACGTCGTCGCACATTTGTGGTCTATCTCAACGACGAGGTGAAACCTCCCAGGAGGCAAAATGCACCTGACGAATTTGAAATTTCGAGCGCAAGTTGCCAATGACATGAAGCTGTCCAATTCTGCAACCACTTGAATCATACCTTAACGGAACATGTGTTAGTATTCTTTCAAACGAAGAAATAAATACCTTGGAGGCACTGCTCTTGCTCAAGCACAGCTTTTGTGATTTCCGCTGTAAGTTCTGCGGAGGGTTTGTAGTTTGTGAGTAATTAAGTTTTGATTGACGTACGATGTTGTATATCCAACATGTAACCATGAATATCGCCGAAATTTTCGTCGAGATGCCGACATTTTGGGCACTTCGAAATGAATTAATGAAAAATTTTTGTCGAAAGACATTGGGACGGACTTACTTTGTAGTAGCTCAACGAGTCATCTTCAAACTGAAATTGCAATGTTGGTGGAACTGTGGACGACGAAGAACAACGAATTACGTAACCAACTCGAGGTATAAAATGCAACGTAGCAGATTTCAATTGGGGCCATTCTTCATTTAGCTCTCCACTGAGCTCAACAAGAATCTAGTCAAATATCGTCAGACTAATTTTTGAGAGCTCAGCTCCCCCACTTGATCAATTTGAGAATATTTTTCTCGTGCATCGTCTAATTCAGATGATATTCCCTCTCGAATTACGCACGAAGGCTCGCTTCGGGTTGCCTCAAAATCAATCACATTGCTCATCAAGTTACTGATTTCTTGTAGAGTCACCAAACTTTCAATCCGTTGGACAATCTCCAACTCTTTTGATTCTTGGCACATCATAAATTCCTTCCTTTGATAGCGAATGCGAATGATATTTGTGCTTTTATCGTTAACTCAACTCACCGAATACTGAGAAAACTGGACAGGCATTGTTTGAGGTCACACCAATCCCGTCCTTTAGCTCGCATTGTCTTGATTCGCCTTAATATGCGAAACGCGTCGCGAAAGCTCTTCAAATTGTTTTCCTGGCTTGAATTAATATTGACCATTTTCGGCATTCTTACCAGTGATTTTACCATATCCACTCGGGACGAATTGAAGAAAAAATCGACAATATTATGGCGGCTTTCAATTAGGCAAATATCGGTCAATGGTTTAAGTAGCCATTGACGGAGGACAAATTTTCCGCTCTTTGTTAGAGTGTTGTCGAGCAAAGCAAAAAGGCTATACGTGGCGTCAAAAAATAATCAAGTCAAAGAGTTTACCTGAAACCTTCCTTCGATTTTTCCCAACTCTAATTCAAGCTATTAAGGGGTGAATTTTTTACACTACGTGCGTACCTTCACTTGCGACGGATGGTGTTCCTAACGATTAATATGAACAGTTATTGATGTTTATGTTGAATAATCTTACTTGGTTGAATATTTGAAGTGCTTTCAAAGTATTTGCATCAAGAAGCATTATACCATCCAAAGAAGCTTGCTCAACAACATGAACAAACAATGCAGTCGAGTCGTCTAACTGATTGCCAATCTTTTGATTGTGTTAAAAAAATCGAGATTACTCCTCACCTTTTCTGTTGATAGGAATGACAATAGTGCTAAACCAAAATTCAACGTGGTAAATATACGATGGGAGCGAACTCCACGAACCACCAACTGAACGTATCATTTCTGAACTCTCGAAGTCAAAGTAGCTGCTAAGGTACTTGTACTGTTCTCTCCTGTTATACATAAATTATAGATACATTCGTTTTTGAATGAACTTACTTAGTTGACCCTTCGAATACGTCCATGTTGTTTCTCCACTCAGCTCCAATGTGCAAATGTTCGATTTCTTTGCAGGCTTTTAAGTACGCAAACTCTTTTCAAACTTGAAACACATCAGCGAAAGGGTGTGAATACCTGAGTGCTACATGATACGCGGTCAAATAGTTGTGAGAAAATTCAGTATGTACTTTGCGAATGAAGACGCTGGAATCGCTGAGGTCGTGACAACTCACACCGTCGAGAATTTTTTGTTTGGTAACATTTAGCTTCGATAAAACGACAGCCCCGGGTTGAATTTGAGTGAGCAAATGGTCCACCGTCTACGCAGGAATAAGATAGAAAACAAACTGTGTCGCTCACCAACGTCAGCTCAGTTTGAGGCACGACAAGTTGAGTTATTTCAAGTTTTGATGATATTGCGTGGAACACAGCAACTCCGAGTCTGCCCTTCTCAAAGTAAAGAGACATGTAAACGCCAGATTCATCGTCTTCCTCATCGGACTCCTCGACGTCTTCACGGGGATGTGTTTCTTCGTGGGGCTGAGTTTCATCTTCTTCATCCCGAAGATCAGAATCATTCTCGCGTTGAAACTGTCTCTTGCTTTCACTGGTCGTGCGTTGCTTCTTTTCTAGGGATTCGAAGCGTCAAGAATATGCGTTTCAAATGACCCATCATACGTGGATGCACCATCGTGCTCTACTCGCACTTCGTTGGAGATTTAGAAGTGACAACATGACTTGGCGCGCAAAAATTTGAAAACGAAAGATCTCGAATTGTCCGGATAACGACATGTGTCGAATTACCCTACATATGAATATAGAGGAGGTAGGGATAAGTACCCTAAATAAATATACCTGGAAAACCAGTTTCCAAGACCGAGTTCCAGTCATGCATCTACAGTACTTCGAAGTAATATTTTCGTAAATGGTTTGAAATTGATAATTGTTTTAACGGCCCAAAATTGAATGCTTTCGAGTTCATCATTCGTCAGTCAATGCAGCAACACCAGGCAAAATCTTTCCCTCCAAGAGTTCTAAACTAGCCCCACCACCAGTTGAAATGTGGCTCATTTCCTTGGCCAAACCAGCTTGTTCAACGGCCGCCACAGAATCGCCTCCACCAATAATAGTTGTCGCACCCTAAAATCGGGTCGCATTAAATCCATCCAAACCATGTCTCAAATATCTACTTACATTCTTTGTGCACTTCGCCAATACTTGGGCGATGTGGTTCGTGCCCGAAGCAAATTGCTCGAACTCAAAGACACCCATGGGGCCATTCCACACAATTGTGTTGCAATCGCTCAATTCCTTTTCAAACGTAGATTGGGTGTTCGGGCCAATATCTAGGAAATCGGGATAAGCAAACCCAACAAAGGAATTTCCGTACCCAATCCCAACCATTCAGCGGGGATGTCATTAATTCCGACGGTCTTTGAGTTTGCGTTGGCTTCGTACTTGTCCGCCACAACTACATCAGTGGGCAAAATAAATTTGACGCCTCGCTGCTTGGCCTGAAATTCATTTAAGTGGTAGTTCTCAGAAGTTGTACACGCTTACCTTCTCCAAGAGGGATTTCGCAAGCTCAATCTTGTCTTCTTCGACAATAGAATTACCAACAGAAATTCCCTTTCAACCCATGAAGTCATGAATTGTATTTGTCGATGCGTACCTGCGCCCGATAAAACGTAAAGATCATGCCCCCACCAAGGAAAATTTTGTCGCATTTTTCGAGCAGGGATTCCAACACCGGAATTTTAGTTGACACTTTTGCACCACCAATAATCGCAGCCAAGGGCCGTTTCGGGCTGTCCACAGCTTCGCTCAAGTACTTCAACTCTTTTTCCAAAAGTTTGCCCGCCACAGATATGGGAATAAATTGGGTAACACCTTCAGTCGACGCGTGCGCACGATGCGCAGTGCCAAACGCATCATTGACAAATACGTCTGTGTGAGCAGCGAGTTCTTTGGCAAAGGCAGCGTCGTTCTTTTCTTCTTGGGGGTGGAAGCGGAGATTCTCAAGAAGAAGAATTTCTCCCTTTTGCAGCTTGGATTTCGCAGCATCAACTTCAGCTCCAATGCAATCCGAAACAGTGGTAATAGGGCTTCCCAACAACTCGGACAAGCGTGTCGCGACGGGTGCCAAGCGCATCTTGTCGTTGACTTGGCCTTTCGGACGACCCAAGTGACTACACAGGACGACGGAAGCATTGTTCTCTAACAGGAAGCGAAGCGTTGGCAGTGCTTCACGGATGCGTGTGTCGTCGGTTATAACGTTTGGATCTTGCTTGCTCAAAGGGACGTTTAGATCCGCGCGCACCAACACTCGCTTCTCATAAAGGCCACCACGGGACTGCAGTTGGTCTACACTGAGTTTCTTCTTAATTGCTGTCGAAAAGAGGCGCTTGATCATCTTGATTGAGATGCTCCAGGGATGAAGGAAGATTCAAAGTGAAAGGATGTTTCGACAGCATGTCACGTGTGGGGCACACAGTCACGCGCCCCAGCGCGTCCCAATTGTAAAAATCCATCCATGGGCCACTTGGTTTCAGTATGCTTGCGCCAAGATACTCTTTTCGATTATTCTTGTGGTTTGTCTTCAACGTGGTGATTGATTGGATAAAAATGATGCAGTTATCCGGATAATGTCACGCCTGTGAGACGTCGTATGCGGACGATACAACGACGCGAAAGGTTAAACAGTGCTAACGTTCGTAACTCGAAAACTCGATATAGACCTTTGATACATACGCGGTTACCGCACTTGCCAAGAGTCATTCCTCGTAACGTGAGACGACCAAGCCGCCGCCGAGATGAGCTCCCGCAGAGGCAGTGTTGCGTCGCGTGCTTCGGGACATCCTCGGCTCGGTGATATCGCGACGGACTCGGGCATCGAGACGCTTGACGCCGCCGCAACGTTTGCGATGGCGTCCACCATCGCCATGAGCAGTTGGTTACGCTTCAAGGGAGGCTTCTTCAAGGGGTGGACCATGTACTATGTAGTTTTGAGCCGCACGAATCAGTTGACTGCGTACTCGACGGACGATTACCAAGGCAAGCCGTGGAAGTTTCGCGTCCAAGCGATGATGGTACAGCCAAACCGGTCGATTCACCTTGGGTTCGTCGTCACGACGTTAAAAGACGGTGCGATCACACTGGCCGCGTCGAGTGGCGCCGAGTACCAGCAATGGATCCGAGTTCTCTCAGAGAAGCAGCCGATCCGTCCGCCGCTCACCCGCACGGCATTGCACGCGCGCGACCACCCGACAAACCAAGATATGTCGCCGCCAATGACGTCCGTCAACATGATGGAGCGGTCGAAATCTGTGCATCTGACCAAGGAAATCTTGCTGTATGTGCCGACGCATGCGATTCCATTGCAGTGCGGCGCGGGGGATCTCGTGGCCGAAGCGCGCGCGGAAATCAAGAGCTTGGAGACGGAGATGGACCAACACGTGCCCCACCGGGGTGACCTCGACGACCCCGCAATCGAGTGGCGCATCGGAAAGCCCGAATATGCCTTGGTCGATTTGGTCTTCTTGAAAGGCAAGACATTCAACCACGCGGCGCCGTCGCTCGAATGGACCATCCAAAACCTGATGAAAAAATGGGAAATGGAGGTGAGCCACAAAGCCAACGTACACCAGTGGACGACGACGCACCCGCAAGACTTCAAGGTAGTACTTGTTACTCGCTCGTGTTGATGGGAGGCATCGGTAGATGCAAGTCAACATGGGTCCGACCGCGTCCTTGGCCGACCTGCACGCGGCGGGGAAATACGACGGTCTCCTCAGCCACTGCCCCTGCCACGTCTACGACGCCCATGACTCGTCGCGCGAACGGTCGACGCTCGCCTTTGCGTCCATCTTTCCCGCGGGTTTTGCGTGGGAAGTGCTTCAAGTGTTTTCGCCTCCCCCACGCGTCTCGTTCTCGTGGCGCCACTGGGGCCACTGCCTGTCAAAGCCAAACAAAGACGACGACGGCGAGCTGGTTGAGCTGCTCGGGTTTGCCATCCTCGACGTCGCTGCGGGCGTCCGTATCACCAACATGGAGCTTTTCTTCAAACCCGAACCGTTCTTTGAGGCGCTGCGACGACACGATTTCAACGAAGTGCCGCCGCCCGTGTCTCGCCAGCGACGCGCGAGCGCCCCGTCCGTGGCCGCACACGACGACGACGACGACGGCATTCACCATGTGTCCAGACGACCTGCGGCGCGGCGAGCCACCGTGTTGCACCCACACGCAGGTCGACGGCCAGCGGCCACGTCGCTCGATGATATGCAGCTGGAGGAATTCCTCCGCTGCCCCCACCGCAGCATCACGTCTGTGCATGCATCCAATGTCGTCTCGCCATCGCACTCGACGTCCCATGCCCACCACACGATGGCTGTCTAGAAATATGTACCTTATCACATGCCCTTGAATTGTACTTCGTTGGGGGACAGGAACAAGTCTGTTTCCATCGACCCCAATACCTTGCTGGGTCTCGGGGGCAGCTTAATAAAAGCCATGCGATGCACCGAAACCGCATGGCGTGTTCATTCCTCGCTCGCTGTCGGCACCTATCTGGACGATAGAGCAAACGACAAACATGGTGGACATCAATTTTACTCCGTACTACTTAATCATCGTCCGCGACGAGGTCGCGAATGCTGGCGACGACGCCGGCGTGGACATGTGCTTTGGTTGCCACGTCGACCCACAGGGGACGCAACCTACGGCCAGCGTGCTTGGTCAGATCACACCAAAACTGAACAACTTCGGGGCGGTTGTGGCGGAGCGCCTTCCCCAGCACAGTGTCGGGCTCGACGAGTTCAGGGTGGTAGTGGTGGAGAAGTTCGAGGACATCCACAAAGCCGTCGCGGGCCGCGGCCATGACCGCCTTCTCGGTGCATCCTTCTCTCCGCCGGTCGAGGAGGAAACGCAGCATAGGCAGTTGACGGTTGATCGCCGCCAAGTCGGCCGCGTCCGTCGTGCACCCTTCGGTGCGATATGTGTGCAGGAAGCGTACCATGTCCATGTGTCCGTGGGCCGCCGCCATGTCCATCGCCTCGACAGAGCATCCCTCGGTGCGGTGTGCATGCAGAAACGCGACAATCTCGACAAAGTTGTATCGCGCCGCTTGGTCCATCGCGTGCACCGTGCATCCTTCCTGTCGATGTGCGTGTAGAAACTGGACAATGTCGAGATGTCCATGCATGGCGGCGTAGTCCATCGCCAACGTCGTGCATGTCTTCCCCTGTGCGTGGAGGTATTCGAGGACGTGGCCGTGGCCGTTCTTGGCCGCGTGGTCCATCGCGTCGGCCGTGCAGCCCTCGTCGCGGTGCTCGGCGAGGAAGACGACAACGTCCAAGTGCCCGTTCCGCGCGGCCCAGTCCATGGCTTTCGTCGAGCAATGCGTGCCGACCTCGCCATGGAGGTAGCGCACGATGTCGAGGAAACCGTGTTGTGCCGAGAAGTCGAGGATTTTGTCGGAGAAACCGTCGCGGCGGTGGCGGTGGAGAAAGCGAAGGATGTCGAGCTTGCCGTTGTGGGCGGCGTAATCCATGGCTAATTTTGTGCAACCGAGCGCGTCGGCGCGGTGGAGGGCCTCGACAATGGCGACCGTGCTGCATTTGGCGGCGAAATCCATCGTGTGGCTGCTCCCACGGCCGTGCACGCACCGGAGGATGCGTTGCACAAGCGGTAAGTTGTGGTCCGCAATGGCCGCGTGTAATACGTAAGCCGGGTCGTCGAGCGAGTCGAGGAAGTACATGCGCTTGAATGTGCTCTTGGAGAGGCGAGACATCTGCGCCCAGGCCACGTACTTTGGTTTCAGATCGAGGAAAACCCCTCGTTGGAAAACACAAATGCAATAAAAGAGGGACGGATTGAGCATAACCGCAAGGCAGGAGGATTTTGTCGGCGCATTTGATGTTCTCCCATCCACCGCTCCTGCAGGCTCGAGAACGACGGAGGGTCCATGCTCCAAGCTTGGCATTCTTGCCAAGAACTCGGATCAATGATGATCCCTTGATACAAATATAAATTTTCGTGGGGTTGGACCATCCGGATAACAATGGCCCCAGAAAATACCACTAAAAATGTATGGTCCTCATTGTCCCAATGGTTGGTTAGGACGTGGATTCCGGATACCGCAAGTGTGTGCCCGCTCAAAGATGCAACCTTTCATTCTTGTATTCACGTGGCCGAGTGCATCGGTGCTTGCCAAATTTTGCCCCTCGTTCAATTCCCCCATGTTGCAACGGGTCTTCCATTATATTTTGGCATACAGTAGGTCCCCTTTGGGATGTTGGGTCCATCAGCCTAACGCGAAGTCCCTCGGGAGTGGCTAGAAGCGCTGGGCAATTGTCTACCTAGTCACGTTTTGTGAAAACGGGAGTCGATAATCAGCATTTCTACATCTCTATCAAATTGCATATGTGTCGTCTGGATTGAGTGTGAGTGTGGCACATTGCAAGGACGATTTCCAAATTTTTACACATGTTAGACACTGAACCAATCATGTTGACAAAAATTCCATCCCGAGCAATGTAAGGAATAGCCTAGTTGGAATGTGTTCAAGTTGCGCGTGTTCGTTCATCCACGAATGGCAATGACGAAATCCAAAGTTTTTACTCATGTTAGACCTCTGAACTGCCGTGTTGAGAATCCTTTTCCATGCCAAGCAATTCACATGGGAGAAAATGACCCCGATGATCATACAGTTATTAGCTCTAGCTGAATTCGAACTGAAGATATCATATTTTATTGAGGGGCATGTTTGTGTGTATGTGTGTGCCGGCTGCATTTTCTAGAGTCTCTAGCCTCCATAAGCTCTCCTTTGGTGCGCTAGTGCTACTTGCAGCCAAGAGCAATATCAAGCGGTTTGCCGTCTGGTCGTACTGTGTCGCCAGATTGATGGATCGAGAACTATGACATTTATTTTGTGTGCATATGTGTGCCGGCTGCATTTTCTAGAGTCTCTAGCCTCCATAAGCTCTCCTTTGGTGCGCTAGTGCTACTTGTAGCCAAGAGCAACATCAAGCGGCTTGTCTTCTTAGCTTCTTATAGCTTGGAGGAAAGGTCGAGATCTATGACATTTATATTCTTTTGACTGCGATAGAAGATAATTTACAAGAGAAGCAGATGATCAATTTCATCAAGATTGCTTGATGGAATTCCTCGTTTCTGAGCATGCGTCACCACTGTACAAGTGGCCGCAACAGCATGAGACCAACCTGATTAATACCGCTGATGCTTCACTGAACCAATTTCATTTTGTTGATAGAACTTCTCATATGCTAAAATGTTAGAAATAAACGAACTCCAATCTCTTTCGTCTCCTACCTCCATTGCAACGTTCTCAACAACGAATCATTATGTTCATTTGATTCAACAATTAGTCCTGCAAGATGCGTTCGTTTGTTGGCGTTTGTCTCAGTCGTCCTTGTCCTCGGTAGAACTACCATAGCGCTTCGCGTATATCCTTCGCAGTTCTTCACGGCGACGCTCCTTCTCCAAGTCTTCCGGTGTCAGCTCCACCGGAACTGCTGGCTCGGGGGCAGGAGTGGCCGGAGCATTCGTCACTGGGGCGTCCGGCGTCGTCGATGGAGCAGCACTTGTGGCAACAATTGGAACACTCACAGGTTGTGCATCGGCAATGGAGGGGGTGACCACAGGAGCAGCAGGGGCGACCACAGGAGCAGCAGAGGCAACGACAGGGCCAGCAGGGACCACCGCAGGAGCAGCAGGGGAAGC
>VJMH01000109.1:0-28485 GCA_009835185.1 Aphanomyces stellatus
ACGTCGCCACACCTGATCCGATCACCATCCACCTTTTCTGATCCGCATTGTCAAATTCGCTCGCAAGAAGCCAAGCCGATGCAATTGCCGTCGATGGCCAAGCCAAACAAAGACGTCCATGGCAGCAGTGGCATCTACCTCTATGTCGAGGACGACACGTCGCAGTACGATTCGAATGCGATGCTCAAGGAAAGCGAAGACTTTACCCACACAACGATCCTCGAAGAAGGCGCGCTCATGCCTGGCGGCGCGTTGAGTTTGCTCTCGGGCGAAGCCATGGCGCTCTTTGCCCAATATGCCGCCATTGGCTTTCTCTACGCAATGTTGCCTGGATTGCAATACCCCGTCTTTCGTCGCTACCTCTATCTGGAAGGGTATCAGCTCAACTCGTACACGGCACTGGTCAACATTGCGTGGTCGTGCAAAATCTTCTTTGGCATGCTTAGCGACTGCTTCCCCGTCTTTGGCTACCGTCGAAAGCCTTGGATCCTCCTTGGCTGGGTCATTGCCCTTGGCTCGTGTTTGTTTATGGCGATCCGACCGTTTGGCGACCCCTACTGCGACGCCCGCGGTGACGACGACATCCAAGCGATGTGCTTTGACCCCAAGAAGCGAGCTTTTATCCCGAGCGAAAACATCAACACAGCCGCGCAATCGCATGCCTCCATCTACATCATGGCGTCCGTCTTGGCCACCGTTGGCTACGTCATGGCTAACTGCGCGTCCGATGCGATGGTCGTCCAATACGCCCAACGGGAACCGCTAACAACGCGTGGTCGCATCCAAACTGCCATTTACACGGTTCGGACCGTGGCGGGCATCTTGAGCCAGCTCCTCATCGGGTTGACGCTCAACGGCCCCAAATTCGGTGGCTCGTTTTCGTTTTCGCTGCCCATCAACCTCATTTACGGCATCACGTGTGCACCCTGCGTCTTGGCCTGCGCCTCGACCGTCCTCTGGCTTCGCGAAGAAAAGACCGAGAAGGTCCCATTTGCGAAATGGGCGCGGCAGTTTTGGGGCCTCCTCCAAAAACAAGTCGTGTGGCAAATCCTGGCCTTCCGGTTCCTCTCCAACATTTTCCAAAACTTTGGCACGACGGCTGTCGGTCCTGTCGCTGACAACTGGGCCAGCGTCGATCCGCTCGTGGATTCAATGTCGTCAATCATCGGGAATTTGATGTTTTCAGCCATTTTGGCCGCCGTCGGCAAGTACGGTCTCCATTGGAACTGGCGGTGGACAATCGCATTGGCTACGATCGGGCTCGTCGCCGTTGATGGCGTGGTCTATTTCATCACGATTTGGAACGTCTACAGAAACCAGTGGTTCTTTACGGGTGTGATTTTGGCCGATGAAATTCCTTCGGGCGTCCGCTTCATTGTGTCGGTCTTTTGCGCCGTCGAACTGGCCGATTTGGGCAACGAAGGCGCTGTCTATGGCCTTGTGACGTCGGTCAACAACCTCACGAGCCCTGTCGCGACCGTCTTTTACAAGATTGTGGATTCGTTCCTCCACATCACAAACGACGATTTCAAAGTCGACACGACGGAATTGCGATGGAACGTCACATACTCGTTCCTGATTTCGTACGGCATGAAATTTGGCTCGCTCGCGTGGCTATTTTTGCTCCCGCCCCAAAAAGCCCATTTGCAACGCTTGAAGCGCCATGGCATCACGAGCAAAGTCGCGGCGTGGGTCAGCCTTGTCATGTTTCTCGCGTTGCTCGCGTTTTCATTCACGACCAACGTCATGTCGATTTTCAAATCCACCGCTTGCTATCGCATAGCGGGTGGCAAAGGCTGCACTAGCCCAAAGGGGCTGCCTGGATCGAACAAGACCGCCGCCCCGTGATCGTCGCCAAGCATGATTGTGTGTGTAGTAGTAGTAGGTTTAGGTGTGTCCATTGTAATAAATTTATTTGTCGAGCGAGTCTCAAACGGTTGGCTGAATACGAGTATCGAAGTCGATGTGTTTATAACCGAGCGGCGATGGGCTTGACAATAAAAAGAACGAGGTACTCATATTTTTGTCACTTCGAACAACATATCAAGAAGAAATGTAGGGTTGTTCCCTAAAGCTCGCAGTGTTCGAGGTCAATGGAAAAATTTCTGCACTCCATTTGAATTGTGAATTGTCGTTTCAATGTTGGCAATGCGTATGTTGGCATTGCGCACCCACACTGAGGCAAGCCAAGGATGTGTGGTAACTACCTTGCGAGTCTGCAAGCGACGTGCCAAGCAAGATCGGATTGGTCAACGACGGGTGTTGCAAATCGCTTGTCATTCGTCCAGAATCGCATGTGGTAATGGTCCATGTCCATTGCAGAACAGATCGAGGAATTCCCCAAGTCCACAGTTGACCCAAAGCATGCCATTGGTCAATTCGATGTAAAATGTACAAAATAACTAACCATCGTTGCTCTATATCCGCTTCTTCGAAACAACCGACACAGAAATGTGACGGCACTTTAAATGCATCACGACATGTTATCGCATTAACACTTGTCATTGTATACATGGACGTTATATTTGCAGCCTCGTCGCTGGACTTTGTCGATTTGAGCTCTAATATCCGTGCGCACCACCACCTTGACGTCGGCCGTTCAAAATCAACTGATATTTTATTTGACCACTTCGTTGAACAAGGCCGGTTGCGGCCATTGACACTGAATGGCCTTTGACATCTGATCCGATCACCTCCGTGACGTCCTCTGATCCTCATTGTCAATTTTGCACTGTGGCAAGAAGCGACAATGCACCTATCGTCGATGGTCAAGCCATCGCCATCGCCGCCGACGAAAGCGCTTACCAACGGCGGCATCTACCTCTTCGTCGAGGACGAGTCGCACTGGCGCGACGATTCGAATGTCATGCTCAAGGAAAGCGACGATTACACACAGCAGACAACGATCCTAGAAGAAGGCGCACTCATGCCAGGTGGGGCCTTGAATTTATGTTCTGGTGAAGCCATGGCAGTGTTTGTCCAATATGCTGCGATTGGCTTTCTCTATGGGCTCTTTCCTGGCTTGGAATACCCCGTGTTTCAACAATACCTCCACCTCGAAGGCTATCAAATCAACTCGTACGGGGCATTGGTCAACATTGCATGGTCGTTCAAAATCATCTTTGGCGTGCTCAGCGACTGCTTTCCCATCTTTGGCTACCGTCGAAAACCGTGGATCGTCCTTGGCTGGGTCATTGCCCTAGGCTCGTGTTTGTTTATGGCCCTCCGACCCTTTGGCGCCCCCTATTGCAATGCCAGCGGCAACGCAACCATTCAAGAGATGTGCTTCGATCGAGAGAAGTTGGCACTCGTCCCGCGTGACAAGATCAACGAAGCCGCGCAGGAGCAAGCGTCCGTCTACATTCTTGCCTCGGTGTTGGCGACAGTCGGCTACGTCATGGTGAATTGCGTGTCCGATGCAATGGTCGTCCAATACGCCCAGCGCGAACCGTTGGCCACCCGTGGTCGCATCCAAACCTCAATCTACGTGGTCCGGACAATCTCAGGTATCCTGAGTCAGCTGCTCGTGGGTTTGACGTTGAACGGCCCCGAGTTTGGCGGCTCGTTCAATTTTTCGTTCTCGATCAACCTTATTTATGGCCTCACGTGTGCGCCCTGTGTCTTGGCTTGCGTCGCGACCGTCCTCTGGCTTCGCGAAGAAAAGACCGAGAAGGTTCCGTTTGCGAAATGGGCGCGGCAGTTTTGGACGCTCCTCCAAAAACAAGTTGTGTGGCAAATCCTGGCCTTCCGGTTCCTCTCCAACATTTTCCAAAATTTTAGCTCCACGGCCATTTCGCCCATGACGAGTATGTGGGTCAAAGTCGAACCGCTCATGTTTTCAATGATGCAAATTGTCGGCAGTTTGCTCTTTTCATCAATTTTGGCCGTCGTTGGCAAGTATGGTCTCCAATGGAATTGGCGGTGGACGATCGCACTGGCCACGCTCGGACTCGTGGCCATCGACAGCGTTGTCTATTTTCTGGCGATCTGGGACATTTGCCGAAACCAATATTTTTTCACAGGCGTCATCCTCGCCGACGAAATCCCATCCGGCGTCCGCTTCATCGTTTCGCTCTTTTGTGCTGTCGAAATCGCCGATTTGGGCAACGAAGGCGCCGTGTATGGTCTCGTCACGTCGGTGAGCAATTTGACCAATCCTGTTGCGACAGCGCTCTACAAGTTTGTCAATTCGTTCTTTCGCATCACAAATGCCGACATCGAACTCGACACGACGGCCGTGCGATGGGACGTCACGTACACGTTCCTCATTGCGTATGGCATGAAAATTGGCTCGCTCGGGTGGCTCTTCTTGCTGCCACCTCAAAAGGCCCATTTGCAACGTTTGAAGCGCTACGGGATCACGAGCAGAGTGGCCGCGTGGGTCAGCTTTGTCATGTTTTTTCTTCTCTTGGGGTATTCGTTCACGACCAATGTGCTATCGATTTTCCAGTCCACAGCCTGCTATCGCATTGCTGGCGGGCCAGGCTGCAACAAGAAGGCAGCAACAAACACAACCGTCACGGGTTCCTGATCACCTCCATTAAGTATATGTCGCAGTGTAAATAGTGTTAATGTGATTAAACTGTTGCCCATACAACGGCGAAAAAATCTCACCTCGTTTGGACAAGGACGCGTCGGGTGCTGCATTTGCAAAAGGATTGGCATACACACCTCCACGACCATTCCGTCGAAAAATGATGGGCGTGTTGTTCAACAGGACGGACGCCCACAAAATATCTCCACGAGGCCAGCTCGTGGACAATCCACTCGTGCCAAGATTGTCTGGCACGCGTGCCGACTCCAACAACGTCGTCCTGTGAAGAGTCGTCCATACCGACGCTGACTTGCTCTTCAAGGTGCCTCTTTGTCGCGACGTTTCCCAGGCGTCGATGGGACGAATCGACACTCCACAAAAGGGCGGCCGATCGTGGCCAACCCCTCGCCCCGTCGTTGGGCAGCATCTGGGACCACGGAACTCGAACCTGGCACCCGCAGCTTTGTCAGTCCCTTGGCTAGTCAGTACAACGTACAAGACGGGTGGACTTGTGGGAACCTCGTGGTACGACGACACGACGATCGGTCGTCGGTACGAGTGGTCACCAGTTTCAACCCCAAGAGGCACGACGTCATCGTCTCTTTACTTGAGAGCAAAGAATACCGACATTGTCGTCAATCACACGTTTCAAAGGGTCGCAGCCATTCATTCCGTGCCATTCACCCCCATCGATTCATCGTATCCACCACTCATTTGAAATTTGGCGAGATCATGCATCGACTGCTCGTACCTGGGCTCGTCACGTTTAGCTCCTCGGAGCGATTCGAAGGGGGGAGGCCAAGTAGCCTCCAAGCAGACGCCGTCGCCGCTCGCTTCGCCGAGAACGGCCACGACATCCAAAAACAGTCCACGAGCGGCGTCCGCCCCGATGGCTACGCCGAATGCCGCTGGCCGGCCGTCAATTTGACAATCCAAGCGTCGCAAGCCAACTTTGACGAAGAGCCGCGCGAGTGCTTTCCCAACGTGTTTGAGGTGGGCCAGGCGCTCCAGTATCCGTTTCCGCGAAGCAGCTATAACTACGACCTTGACGCGCCACTGGTGTTCCCACCATTGCCCAAGGACGGCAAAGATGCCCAGCTTCCCCACATTGAGCTCACGGTGACATCGGACACGAGCTCCCATGGCGCAGCCGAGCGCCCCGCGACAACCCTCTACGACTTCGCAACGTTTGAAACCCACGGCGCCACGGTGCTCTACGATGCGATACCGCACACGCCAGGGCGGTTCACGTTGGACTTGGTCGCCTACGACTACGACGGAATCGATTCCAAGGTCTGTACCACGTGTCTCTCGGTCACCGACATGTATCGTCCACATCAAACCAAGCGCCCAGCAGCCACGTCGCAAGCCAAGGAACATTTTACCCTCGCGAACCTTGAGCTCCTTCAACCCCAAGTCCACGATTTGGTCACGTTTCGCCACACGGCCGACAACAATCTGTGCAGCGACGTTCGATGCGACGACGTGAGCCTCACGTTTACGTCGTTCTTTGGCGTGGCCAGCGACAAGGTCGACTCGAGCTTGACGCCGGTGGCAGACATGCCTCACGGCTGGCTCGATTGTTTGAGTCAAACGCTCACGGGAAGCGAGTGGCAAACGATCACATCGACAGTCTTTCGTGTATCGGTCGACACGCCCAGCGTCCACACTTGCACCCGGCAGTGTGCCTACACCGTAGCCTTGAAGGAGTACTATACGCCGTTTTCATGCGGCGCAGACTACTCGAACCAAGCAACGGATCGACGAGTGTGCGACGGGGCACCCACGGAAGCCATCGCTGTGACGCAATCCATCACGGCCTTGCCGCTCGATTTGGTCGAGGGGGTCAACGTGCACCTCAAGGAAAACCCGACCAAGGCACCGATTGCCAACCCCGATGTCGTCTTTTCGAAGTATGCCAAGCCATCGGACACGAGCTTGGAATTGCATTTCGACCCGAATTGCGATACGCACGACGCCGAGTTTGCCACGTATTGCCCCAGCAAGTTCAAACTTCGCATCAGTGATGTGTTTGACTTGCAAGCAAGCTCAAAGCCAACCCAGCAGTTGAGGCGCTATTTGCGGGCCACACCCAAGCCCCGATTGTGTTTTGGCGCGTCAAGAACACACTGAGTGGCGCATGGTTTGAGCTCGTGGACGGTGACTTTACAGACCCGGCCTTTGGGTTTACGTTTCCGACGTTCCAATCGACCTTGTACTTTGAAGCGTACACTGCGTGTGGTCACGTGGGTTCGTTTCAGTGGCACGTCTACATGCATCGGACTGAGAGTATCCCGATGGACGACTGGTGGTACAGTCTCTGGGACTGTGGGGCAAGCAATTGCAACGCCCACGACACGGACTTTCGGGTCTGTCAATTCAGCTTTCGCACGCAATGCGACGAGTATTTGAGCATGCTGTACCCGAGTGACGCAGCCAGCCCAGTGGACCCGTCGTCCCACGAAGCTGCCAACAAGTGTCGCTACAAGGACAAGGATAGCCAATGGCAGACTTGCAGCAACGGATGTTGGTGGAACTATGCCGATTGCGACACCAAGGTCGACAAAGATGCTTGCCAAAATCTCATTGTACACGAAGGCCATCATTTTGCCTGGTGTAGCCAAGATGGCCAGCACGAAGAGACGATCTTGGTCGAATCGACGACGGCTCGTGCTCTGGTCGCGTTGGACCAAGGGGTGCTCTTGGCATCCGATGATGGAATGAGTTTCACAGCTGTCAATTATGGCACCGATCGCTCTTGTACGGTGGACCCAGCAGTGGCGTCGCTCACGATCGACTTCAACGCGTGCTACGACTTTGCCGCCGTGTGCGCCTTTACGACTGTCTCGTGCAAGGACCCATACAAGTCTGTGATTTTCGAGCCCAACCCACCCTCGTGGGTGCAAGCGACGTATTACCCCTCGGTCGGGTGCTCACCAGTGAAAAATCCCAGACTGCCGGTCCCGATCAAAAGTGAAGTGATTGTGGGCCAAGAGTGCCGGTCCCGCCCTGACTTCTCGTATGCATCGTTGAATTACCCGCCCGCGCCTCCGTCCATCACGTTTCTCGCTGCCAACTACGGCCCTGACTCGACGTGCACTCACCCTCCCATCTCGACCAAGAAAATCAACGTCAACGTGTGTTATGCGTGGCAAGACGTGTGCATGTACGAGCCGACGGGAAGCTGTTCGGACACCACGTCCGTGGCGTCTGTGCGGCACGTTGTTACTGCAGGTGCCACGATCGAACTTCGCCTCTTTTCGACGACCACGTGTTCGGGCCGGCCTGTGGCCATTCCAATTCGAGGCACCGCGTGTTTGCAACTCCATGGTGGTGCGTATGGCTCGTACAACTACCCACGAGACCCCCCGCGCCCCGCTGCGTTTGACTTGGGCGCGTACGACGCGGCATCGTGTCACGGTTCGCCAACCAAATCCAAAGTCGTCGACTTTGCCACGTGCTACGCCTTCCACGACGTGTGCGACTACGTTGGTGGCAGCGGTGGCTGTGGCGCACCCAACATTGGTAGTGTCCGATTTGCCACCAACGCCAAAGACTATGGCAGCGGCGTCATCCAAACGTTCGCGGACCCAGACTGCACACAAACGGCGACCACCACGGCGTTCAAACCCTCGGCCTGCACCGCCGTCGGGCCGTCGTTCGTTTCGCTCAACACGGGCCCCGCGTCGCCCGCGCCGGCACCCCCCGCGCCTGGACGGGGTATCATCCTCTCGACCTTTGACGGATCAACGTGTACGGGTGCCCCCACTGGATCTGTCGGGCATTTGCTCACGGGCACGTGCTACAAAGTCGCCGAGGTGTGCGCATACATTGGGGGCTGTGACGACCTAAGCATTGGTGGCGCCAGGTTGCTCTACAGCACAGTCGATCACCATGTGTATTTGCAGCAATTCGCGGATCCAAACTGCGATTTTGTCGGCTCTGCCGTGGCCTCTTCACGTGGGTACGCGAGCACCGATTGCCGTGTGCATGGTGACGCGTCCCACTCAAATACGTTTGCCCTCGCCCCACCTCGCCCGTCCAGCTTCCGTTTGGCCAATTATGGCGCCGATTCGACATGCACGAGTCCGCCACTCGAGGTCAAGGCCGTCGGCTTGACCACGTGCTACGCCTTCCAAGACGTCTGCGCCTTCAGTCATGGTGGCTGTTCTGGCATTGGCTTAGGTAGCATCAAATTTACATCGGACACATGGGACCCAACCAAAGTGGTTGTGCTCGAGTACGCTGCGGCTGGGTGCACGGGCACATTCACCCAGATCTCGTTTGACGGATCCGCCTGCTCGGCTGCGTCCACGGGCGTCTACGTCGCGTTTAGCCCAGTCGAGACTCGCATACAATGGGAATTCCACGGCTTCCGATGCACGTGGGCGTACAACTTGTCGGAGCCGACCAAAACCTTTTGGCTTGACACGACTAGCCTTGGGGCCAACCAAGTCGACGTCACCAAAGAGATTGCGCTCAAGATGCAAAACGTGGCCGTCACAGCCGTCACAGCGTCCTGCGACCTCATGTTTGTCAACAAGAATAGACCCAACGACAAACCCGTCGTGCGCACACGCACCAAGACCGTGCGGATTCAAAACTGCGACCACCCGCGCTGGAACGTCGCGCATCCGTTCGACCAAGGGCGTTACATCAAGGACCAATGCGACAAAGTGGCATGGGACCCAATCGAAGCGACGCGCCAGCCCGCGCCTTTTCAAGCGTGCAGTGGTCCAATGGTCTTCCCCAAGGACGACACGATCGTTGGAGGCCACACCATCTACTTGGACCCGGCCACATCATTGACGTGTTGCAACAATCGCGCGTCGGGTTTTACCTGCCAGCAGATGGCCAAAGACAGCGCCATCAGCCTTTGCACCGACTCGACGGTTGCCTTCAAGTACTACCAAGGGATCTCCCGCTTGGAGTTGATTGTTGGAACGTACGGACGGGAATTGATGGCATTGGCGAGTGGCATAGTTGCTGTGGCTGCGGTGATGGTCGTCGTGACCACGCGTCGCCGAGACATTCGCGTCGACAATAGCTACGTCGAAATGGTCAACTAGGACTGAAATCTAGTGTCACAGTTGTGTGCATTTGAGTTGTATGAACGTTTGTGTGAAGATATTGATAATTGATACTATTGCATGGCAAGCTTGAGGCCTTTTGCGCCACACTGAAGCGAGCGAAGCTTTCATTCGAATGCATCCATGCTTGGATATATTTCGAAAAGTATGAAATCAATACACACACGTGCAGTTTTGAAGAAATGATATGTATGGGCCAACGGAAGCATGATGATGCTTTCGTGACTGTGGGGACCTACCGTGGGTGCGACCTAGGGCCTTCTCGATGAACAACATACCACTTACACATGCGTTCGTTTTCAATTGACAAAAAAATTTCGCGCCAAGAAACTACCTGACTTGATCGTTTTTGAGATGTTGCAGACTGCTTCCTCGAATGCATTATTAGTTTGTCATGAGCATGTGCTGCCTTTATCAGCAGTAAAATGGTTCAAGTGTCCCTTGAAATCACCGTTCGAGTTCTAGTACGGGTACAGTCTATATATGCTGCTGTGGCGGCAGTAACATTCTACATGAACGTAGCGCAAATCGATGCCGTTGGCGGCACGAAATTCTGCTGGTGGCCGTCAGAGCTAAGGGAGGTGAACTGAACCACATGAGCATTTTTACGAAGGAACTTCCATGAACCCACTTTGTTCACAAGGTCAGAGAATTTACGATATTAGGTAGCCGGGGTGACGCGCCATTCACCAGCGACGAAGTGCTTTTGACACAACCAGAACAACGACGCGCCCATGTGATGGAAGAAGATTTTGGCCAGTGGCTGCCATCTGCGATTGATTAGAGAAAAGAGGAATTGAAACGAATCAAAGCTGACTGCAAATGGGGCGCTTCCGACAGGAGTGTGTTCTCTTTCGCATTTATGCAGTGTTCCTCATTGAAAACTGTCGTGGTGATCACGGACGCTCGGTTGGGCATTTACGGCCTGGCAGACCAATTCAACAGCAATCAATTCATGTCAACGCGAGTATCATATGTTTCGAATACCACGCTCTTCGACACCCTGCTTGAGCGAAATACCTTTTCTGTGAGCCGCCATCGCCCTTGGATACAACTTCAATCAAGCATGACTTCATGTTCGTTCATGGCCGTCCTGGAATCGATAAGAGGTATACTGTATGGTGGGGAGGTTTGAGCCTCGCCAAGTTCAAGAGTTATTTTGATTCGCGGCAAATGACTCACGCGGGAAAACAACCGTTTGTATGGAACGGGATACCTGTTGTCATTTAAGGTGCGCAATAATCTCTGCGCCATACTACTACGTAGTATGTAGTGTGAGAAGTGTAAACTCGTAAACCAAGACGAGTTGGCCTCTTTGGTATTGCTCACCGCCTTCCCGCGTATCAATTGAGAGTGAGAGTGAGAGAGGATATCGTGGACCGAGGGGGGTGCTCATGACATCGGGCCTCTACGGAGGAGTGCGTTGTCACCTTCTCACAGCTGGGCAATGTTTCATGTTACGGGTGTTACTGCGATCGTTTTGTACCACATCGGAACATCGACCAAGATTCCGTGAGCTGATGCCAAACACGTCAAGTTGTGGTCATTTGTGTGGATCAGACCATTACGATCACATATACTTTCAGAAGAAGCGCCACGACTCACACAATCAGCACGGTTGACATCAGCAGCGCACACCAAATAAGGGAGGACGATTCAATTCGTAAAGCTTGGCCGAATCTATCCACCAAGCCTGACCAGACGCAGAGCACATGGAAATAGATCCAAGAGGTTGTTTCCTGTGGCCAATCATCAAAACGATGCGAGCCATGCAGGGCAGTTCACGTCCGGACGGAGTGGGATGTTGGATCACCAATTCGAGACGAGCCGCAGGAGAGTGGCATTTTGACCACACAGATGGCTTTCTTGCGCCGCGTGAGCACCAATCAGAGTGCGCGATGGAATCCATGGACCAATCAAATGTGGTATTTTGCAACTCGAGCCTCGATCGTGGACCGACGCGGGTCGGGTAGTCGTGAGAGTAAGTTAAAGGAGAGTGGCCTTTGGCGCCAAATAGAAATAACAAATACGAGTTAGAGAGTCATGTGAGAACAACGACCAGACGTGCCACGGGGGCACCTCTTTCAATGCTTTCCTGGCTTCCGCATTTCATCCATTTCAGAATCTACTCGTCAAGTGCCAATGTCCAAGGAGCTGTCGCAACCACCCAAGAAGCCCGGCATCTACCTCGTGGACGATGACTTTGAGGACACCATGTCGATCAGCATGACCAATGTCATGAAGGAAGACGACTACGTGGTGCTCGAAGAAGGCGCGCTCGTGCCGGGTGGAGCGATTAGCTTGATGAGCATGGAGGCCATGTCTCTCTTTGCCCAGTATGCTGCCGTCGGGGTTGTCTACGGCACCCTCCCGGGCCTGCAGTACCCAATTTTCAAGATTTTCTTCAAAATGGAAGGCTACCAAGTCGCCGCGTACAGCGTGTTGGTCAACATTGCGTGGTCGTTCAAAATCTTCATGGGTGGCGTCAGCGACTGCGTGACCATCTACGGCTACCGTCGCAAACCGTGGATGGTCATCGGGTGGGCGATTTGCCTTGTGGCCCTATTGTTCATGGCGTTCACGCCCACCGGCGCCCCGCAATGCGTGACCAACGTCCAAGACACTGCTGCGTGCAGCCTCACAAGTCGTGACGAGGCCTACCGCTTCACCCTTGGCGCCATGCTGGCCACATTTGGCTACGTCTTGTCTGCGTGTGCTTCCGACGCCCTGGTCGTTCAATACGCCCAGCGCGAATCCCTGGCCTCCCGCGGCCGCATCCAAACCGCAATCTACACGGTTCGGTCCGTGGGCCAACTCCTCAGCTGCGTCCTCGTTGGCCTTCTCTTGAACGGCAAAGATTACGGCGGCCAGTTTGACTTTAGCGTGACGGTGAACGTCATCTATGGCATTTTATGCGTCCCGTGTGTGCTGGCCATGGTCAGTGCCACGTGGTGGCTCCGCGAAGAAAAGACCGAGAGCGTGCCCTTTGGCAAGTGGATCGACCAATTTTGGATGCTCACACAAAAACAAGCCATGTGGCAGATCCTTGCGTTCCGATTCATTTCAAACGTGTTTCAGAACTTTGACTCGACGGCCAACAAGCCCATGGCCCAATACTGGGCCCACGTCCAGCCATTTACGGATGCCTTTACCCACGCGCTTGGCTGGTTTATTTTTTCGGCCATTTTGACAATCGTCGGTCGCTACGGCCTCAACTGGAACTGGCGCTGGACCATCGGCGTCGCCACCGTCGCGCTCATCGCGATCGACGCGACGGTTTACTTTCTCACGATCTGGAACGTCGTGCGCAATCCTTGGTTTTACACGGGTGTGACCCTCACCGACCAAATTCCCACGGGCGTCCGCTTCATCGTGTCAGTGTTTGTCGCGACCGAGTTGGCAGACCTTGGCAACGAAGGCGCTGTCTACGGCCTCGTCACAACCATCAACAACCTCGCGACGCCGACGGCCACCGTGCTCTACAAATCGCTCGACAGTTATTTCAACTACGACGACAGCAAATTCCGCGCCGAAGTCAACGCAACGACACCCGAAAGCGACCGCGACGAGATTCGATGGAACGTGTCGTACTCGTATTTGCTCGCATATGCCATGAAACTCGGTTCGCTCGTTTGGCTCTTCATGCTCCCGCCCCAAAAGGCCCATGTTCAGCGCCTCAAGCGGTATGGCATTGTGAGTCCCCTGGCCGCACGGATCACATGGGTGCTCTTCTTCATTTTCTTGGCGTTTTCAATCTTTGTCAACCTCGCGTCCATGTTCCAGTCGACTTCGTGGTGGCGCATTGCGGGGGGGTCTGGCGTTCGACCCAAGTAGGCATGAGTACTAGAAATGTATTATTGGTGTTGTGATAGTCGGTCACCAGTGTTGTTTTGCGGGGACTTCGCGCTTGGCTCGGAACGGACGCCATTTTATTGTTTGAAATTCAATTTGTAAAGTTGCGGACTGGGATCATCGGGTTGTCTACGTTGTTATCTAGCATTGAACTTTGCTCATTATTGACGTGACTTACAACATGAGCTCTCACCTGTGGGCGACATTAATCCAGCTCGAACAAGTCCTGTGTCGGTCTAACGAATGACTAGGAAGTCAATGAAATGGATGGAGATCCAATAAGGTATTCCTTCGATGCTCTGAACGAAAGAAGCTCGCTTCATCGTCCAGAGATTGCACTTCATTTGGAGACCAGTAGTGAAATAGTGACGAGATAATAGAAACATTTGTATTTCAAACAACAAACTAAAGACACAAACTAGAGCTTCGGAGCGGTCGACTTGGCGTCGTCGCAACCTGAGCCACCAGCAATTCGATAACAGGACGTGGATTCGAAGACCGACATAAGGTTTGTAACCACGGCAAAGAGCAACGCGACTACGTACAACGCAACGGCAATCGCGCCGGCGACGGAACTCGTGACGCCGTTGCGTTTGAGGCGTTGCAAGTGGGCTTTTTGGGGCGGGAGCAAAAAGAGCCAAACGAGCGAGCCAATCTTCATGCCGTACGAGATCAGGAACGAATACGTGACATTCCACCGCAATTTCGTCGTGTCGTGCTTGAAATCTTTGTTCGTGATGTGGAGGTACGAGTCGACATACTTGTAGAGCACGGCCGCGGCGGGCGTCGTGAGGTTGTTGACCGACGTGACAAGGCCATAGACAGCGCCTTCGTTGCCCATGTCGGCCATTTCGACGGCGCAAAAGACGGCCACGATGAAGCGGACGCCCGACGGAATCTGCTCGGCCAACGTCGCGCCCGTGTAAAACCATTGGCTGCGGCAGATGTCCCAAATCGAAATCATGTAGAGTGTGGCATCCATTGCGACGAGACCAACCGTGGCCAAAGCAATGGTCCAGCGCCAGTTCCACTGGAGACCATACTTGCCGACGACCGTTAAAATGGCCGAGAAGAAGAGAAGGCCCATCGAAGTCGACAGCGTTTCCACGATGGGTTCGACTTTGATCCAGATGCTCGCGACGGGGGCGTTGGCAGTCGTGTTGAAATTTTGAAACATGTTGGAGAGGAACCGAAACGCGAGGATTTGCCAGAGCACTTGCTTTTGGAGGAGGCCCCAGAATTGCCGGACCCATTTCGCAAACGGGACCTTCTCGGACTTGGCTTCGCGGAGCCAAAACACGGTCGAGACACACGCCAACGCGCACGGAATGCACGTAAGTCCGTAAACGACGTTGACCGAGAGCTCAAACTCAAAACTGCCACCAAAGCTCGGTCCGTTGAAGCCAATCCCAATGAGGAGCGAACTCAAGATACCGGCAACCGTACGGATCGTATAAATGGCAGTTTGGAGGCGGCCCCGGGTCGCCAGCGGTTCTCGTTGGGCATATTGGACGACCATTGCATCGGACGCGCAGTTGGCCATGACGTAGCCAATCGAGGAAACAAGTGACGCCAAAATAAACTTGAATGCATTGTCTTGGGCATCTTTGTGGAAATATTTGGCTGGAATGTGCTCTAAATCGCGGGCAATCCAACGGTCAAGG
The DNA here is from genome assembly GCA_009835185.1 of Aphanomyces stellatus. Classification (NCBI taxonomy): domain Eukaryota; phylum Oomycota; class Saprolegniomycetes; order Saprolegniales; family Verrucalvaceae; genus Aphanomyces; species Aphanomyces stellatus. The sequence continues at coordinate 15,141 of VJMH01000109.1, forward strand.
GCCGTTACGTTGCCGTTGGATTGGAAATACGGGGCAGGGAACGGCGTGATGGTCATGTACAAACACCCACCGAGCGCGATGAGCCAGCCAAAGAGGATCCATGGCTTCCGACGATAGCCCAAGATGGGAATGCAGTCGCTGAGCATGCCAAAAAATATCTTGAGCGACCAACCAATGTTGACCAGCGACGTGTACGAGCGCAATTGGTAGCCATCCAAGTTGACATAGCGATTGTAGACTGCGTATTGCAAGCCAGGAAACATGGAGTAAACGAACCCGATGGCAGCATATTGGGCAAAGATCGCCATGGCTTCGCCCGACCACAAACTCAACGCGCCGCCTGGCACCAACGCACCTTCTTCCAGGATCGTTGTGCCTTGAAAGTCGTAGCTGTCCTTGAGGATCAAATGGGAGTCCCGCATCGTGAGGGAGCTGCTCACGTCGTTGTCGCCTTCAATGTAGAGGTAAATGCCGCCGTCGCGGTCCTTGGCGCTAGTCGGCTGCATGTGTCGCGACTAGGCCAGCGAGCGTCGCGCGCACCAAGCAGCAAGACGAAGAATAGGAACGATCAGATCGCGACGTGCAGTCTCCCTCCCATTTTGCAAGTTGCGGCTGAAGCACAGCAACCATATGTCGCAGGTCGCGTTTTCCCTCGAAAATGACCGCCATACTCAAACCAAGACCACGCGACGGTGTGTAACCACTTGACCCCATGGTTTCCCGATGGATAGTAGTCCACAGCCTACAAATAGTTCCTCATCGACGAATTGTCATGAGTACATTATTGCCATGGCTGGGATGGCGAACTCCGTCCGCTCATCTGTATGACAGCATCAGCAGGTTAACATTTCAGTGTCGCCACACGAAATAATGTGATCGCCACATCTCTTGGCGTCTCGGTACTTTTCCAGCAAGATTGGCCGACGAACGACGACAAAAGAGGCAGGTGCCTCGTGTGCGTTGGTCAACACATGGCCTGTCTTGCAGCCACCACCTATGCGAAAGCAGCCAATGAAAGCAAGACCAAAGTGCTGAGAAATGTGAACTGCGTCAAAATCTTCCAAACCAGATGTCGTTGGGCTGACCAGACCAGATTGTTTCAGGTTGGATCGAAATTGTGGAGAGCATTCTTCACAGGAATATTGTTTGACCTGTCTTACCTGGTCAAAACTATTTTTGAAAGGTTAACATTTGAAAATCTCGTGCGATTGGCTGAAACACTTCTGTTTCACTGGAGAGGTATAATTAACCATAACTTGCACCAGTTTATGTCGGCACACGGTTCATACGATTTTCAGTTTTGATCGCCAATTCGTTTTGATGTGCGAAATCTGTTCAATATTTCGGCAATGGCACATCATATTATCCACCTCAAACTTTCTCACAAATGTAATACAAATTTCACTAATTAACCCTGCCGAACATACAATCACGCAATACATGTCGTGACAGTGATGCACATCGCAGTACTGTACCGTGAATCTCAGAAAACCAAGCAAGAAATTTCAGCTTTGGTGGTGATACATTATGAGACGGTGTTGAGTTATTTTGAATGGATAATATTCAGTAATATAATTAAATATTAAATGGTCAATATATTACACTTATCTTTTGGTTGCAGACGTAATATAATTCTACATCACATTTTGATACGTCCGGTGAGTTATTGTGAGTTTTGGGTCTTTGGTGAGTAGTTTTGAGTGGTTGGTTATTCTGAGCTTTACGGTTGACTGTGAAAGCAATTTCTCGCATGTCACTCGATACATGTACAATGAATATTCCGACAAATGGTTCCGACATTCCGTTCCGACATTTATATCCGGATTACGGATATAAAACAAGGATCCCAGCGAAACGGCGCGAGCTCCTCCTCAACACGACTTGGGAAATCACAAGCAAGAGGGCAGGCATACATGAGTCGTGCACCACTGGTGCTTTGAGATGCGGCAGTGTATGAGACAGTGTTTGGCGTGCTCATACGCTGCAGCATCTCAATTTGAAATGCTTGGCGTGCTTTGAGATTCTGAGATTCTCAATGCACGCCAAGCATTGAGAGAAGAATGGTCGTGCGGTGCATGCTGCAATATGAGCGCTTCATTCACGTGATTGAGCGCGCGCTTGTAGCGCTTGCGCTTGGTGCACACTTCCTCGTCCTGCTCCATCGTTTTTGGAGTTTCCCCGCTTGGCGCCCCATGCGAGCGTGGAATCCGTGAAACGTTCCCAATTGTGAGGTTGGCACTGGTGTAAACTACCTGAAATCCACTTGAGCGAGATAGCATAGTTTGGAATTAGCCTTCTAGTGCTCTATGGGCCAAAATAAACTGAAAAACGCAGTCGCTGCCCCAATGTACTATCGACGCTGGCATGTCGATAAGTGGCAGTGAGACTTTGAATAAATAGAAGTGGTCGCCCAACTAAGCGGTCGCACGGGCATACTTCAATTGTTTTTTCCAAACCTCTTAACTTAGAACTACCTAAACCAACATCATTCACAATTAACAATCATGGCTGTTAAAACGTACCATACAAAATCACGAAGTTAAATTAAGGCATTAAGGAGGTTTTCAACGGAATGAATTGGTTGGTTTGGATGAATAAGACATTCTGTGAGGGAAGTACATGATGCATTGTTACCGAGTGCACTTCTCCAAGTCCAATAGTTAATTCCAGTTAATTCCATATGAAAAAGTCATGTGAAGTGGAACGTAAATTCCACTTGCATCGGATCAATGACGCTGCCCAAAATCCAAAACAGTATTATGTGAATTTCAAGAAATAGGAGCGGCATCTATATCTCTCAAACCGCCAATTGTCTCTTCAATTTCATTCAAATTGATGTTGTATGACTCCCATTGTATGACTTCCCCAAAATTTGCAGTCGATTGGATGGCTGCTATGGTTAATTATAATACTCAATCTGGTTTATCGTGTCAATATTCGGTAAAAATGGAATTGCTCATTCAACCAATCTGCAATAACGCGTGAGCACCTATCATATTGTAGCTTGCCCATAACACATCCTTGGACAAATTCGTAATAACTCCAAGTACGAGATGCCTCCAACAATCACCAACAAAGTGTACAATATCCCAAATCTCTGTCGAGGTTCTTCAGGACCAGTTGCAAGCGCTGACCAAAGTAATTTTTTTCAATGTTGTGGACGTGTATTGACGAGATCCGAAGGCTTATTGGGTTAACTAGGGTGGTTGCGAAGGACCACAATTTCAAGTCGAATATATACTGAAGTTCACCCAAGTGATGCATCGTCAGTTTTACTGTCACGGACAGAAAATCGTTTGCCGATATTGAAAACCGCAATGTCGTACCATTCAACGGGGATTCAGGTAATATCGTATTGATGTCGGCAGCTAATATGCCCCAGCAATTCAAGAGTTGCCCATCCTTGCTGGACTTATGTTTTCAATTTTCTGTTATCGAAAAAATTGCTACGAAAAAATGAAGACGGCACTTCCAAATCATTCATATATATCCAGCCGTAAATCCTCGTGATCAATTAAAGGGAGCTGAAATATCGTCCAATTAAAGTAAAATCGATAATGCCGGGTGGTCCACAATTGCAGCCATATAGCAACACATAATAATAGAAAAGATATCACCGAAATATCCCCGCAATGTTGAATTACATTCCAACGAAATAAGCAGGGTTCTTTGAAGAACCGTGCACAAGGATATCAAAACCGGGTGCAGAGCAACGTAAAATGTATCCATAGTATTTAACACTCTCATTGTGGAGCAAAATAATTGCGTTTGGTTGTCAGCATTTGGATTCTCCAATCCCAGCGTGTTTTCAAAGTCGATTGGAGGAACGAATGTTCGTTTGATTCAATGAAACTCAAATTCAACATTAACATTTCGAGCACACGTTCTCAAGAATCCAATGCAAATTGCCGGTGATCCATGCTTCGAATGTTCGAAGGATGTTTTCCAACGTGATTACATTTTGGATTCGAAACCCATTTTGCAAGATCATTGTTTCAATGGTTTCAGCCGGCCAAAAGTTGACTCACTGAAGTCGAAAGCGTGAGATGTTATTGTGGTTTTTATTCCCGGTCGATGATTTCGGCCACGCCAGACCAGACATTCAAGGACTCCATCATGCATTTCCATGAGGTGTTCCAATTAAATTCGGAGGGCGATTGGATCGCTCCATTGTTGACGTATCGATTGTAGCACTGTTGTCGCATGTGCAGCTTCATACCTATAGTTGAGGTTCACCCAAAAATATTGCGTCAACATGATCATGAACTGCTCCCAAGAACTGCAGATTCGTGACGACATTTTCCACCGAGACGAGCTTGTGAACTAAACGGCGAGCGTGGATCGGTGGTTGACGCGCAATGTTTCTTGTCAACCGCGCTTTCGTTCTATGGGGTTGTAAAGATGTTTTGAGGTGAACGAGCACGCTTCTTGGTCACTGGGGTAGAGCTTGGCCCACCAAACGTTGTCGTACAATTGCAAGTTGCAACACTAGCAGGTACGAAACAGAGCAACGCACAACCCACACAAGGCCCCAGAGAACCCGTTTCTTTGCTGAGCGAAGTGTGAGGGGACAGCGCGGGTTCGCATAGGACTGCTTCCACGGGCCGTGTCAAAATGCTACCTTTCCGAAACCGACACAAGTTGAAACACTCGACGGTGTCTGGGAAATAAACCAAAACAATTCGTGGTGCCAATGTCTAAGTGTAATTCGATGCCCGACGTTGTGTTTCCGTTGATTTTTGGCCATTTTGTTCAACGACTGTTGTTGTCACATTACAACACACAAATTACACAAATATATCTCATAATTTAACCAGGTACAAGCAATACGAATTCAATAGGCTACGATGTCCTGCACTTCAAGCCAACTTACTAGCTATGAAACTTGCGAGCAAAGATAGAGCACCCACCCATAAAAATGCGCCCACCCACGGGAGCTCAGTGGAGGAAGGATAACAATTTGGTGCACTCGGTGCGATAATACAATAATTTTGGCTTACCGGTAAAGTACAATTGCACTCATCAGGTCGATAAGAGATGTGTCTGGAGTGGTGCAAATATTTACACTTGTTTGGTATTGGACAAAATTCTAGTACAGTAAGTTCAGTCATTTTGTGTGACAAGGTGATTAGAAATACGTGGTGCAATGCGAATCCAATATACAAGATCGCACTGGGAAACTCACGAGGCTCAGTCTTACCACAAAAACGGGAATTTATTACGTTTCATTTCGGCAGGAAAACGGAAGGTAGTCGCTTGATCCAGTCCAGTCGGACCGCTTGTACAGATAGAACGTAAATCAACCCGGAAATTTGAAGTCACCCGCGTGTTGCGACCATCACTCGTGGTAAATCCTCCCCCCAAGTTTGTATTTGCACACAAAAGGTTTATTTGTCTTTGTTTAATCCGATGATGTGTATCGCGACACACAGGCATATGCACACTCTAGCTGAGCTTGACTGCCCTAAATTGTGCAGTTTTCATCAAAACTAGTAATCTCTAACGCGTAATGGCAGTGCTAACTTGGCTCGTGTGGCAATGAATGACGGCGGCGACATACCATCGTCATTGTCGTTGATATAAACCATGGGGATTTGAAACGTACACCACAGCTTGATATCGAGTCCATACATAACGTGGTCGTATTGCACCGTCAATATTCCATTCACGGCCGCTGACACGCGATCCATATAATAGATATCGTTGTAAATCCAAGACGACGTTTCGAACAAATATATAGCACCTGCGCACAACATATTCGAATGGACGCGAGGACGGTGCGGCGATCGCACTATCGCACGAGTGATCAGGTAGCAAAATACGTTGCACGCTACAACGACGACGATCAAGGTTACAAGGCGTGAGACGTCTCCAATCACAAGGTTGGCACTCGTACAAACAACTTGAAGGTCCACTTGAACGAGTTGGCATTGCTTGGATATGGCCATGTTGTGTTTCGTTGGAAAAGCGACACTAAGTGTTGCTGTAACCAACCACACGGCAATACTATTTATCGTGCAGTAGTAAACAGTATATTCTTGAGTTACAACCATGCTCAGGTCGTTCACGATCGCAACAAGCCACGTAACTTCGTTGGCTGCAAGGATGGTTTTATACCACAGAGTTGGCATCACGGCAAAATATGAGATATATCCCGTCGTAAATAACTGCAAAGTGCAAGTGGAGAGTAAGCTGATGGCGGTGAGACTTCGGACAAACAAAAGAGGACGCCCCACCCACACAATAGCACCCACGCGCTGTAATTCAAATAAATTCCATACTTCGATGTGGCCACGACTTAGAAATACATACACAAGCATGAAACCAGCCACGACGATCATTACTGACGTAATGTACCTCACGACCGAACAAATATAAGAAGAAAATATCATTGGCATTTCGGCAGGATCAATTGGCTGAGAAAGGGGTGAGATGTACTCTGTGATCAAATTGATCGAACCAATGTCACCTTCGAGTGAAATGACTTCTCGATACCCCAGAGTCCAATCCACAAGAAAGAACCAAGCGAAAATCCGAAATTCCACTTGGGCTCGATCTAAGATGTTCAACGCATACATCACAAGAGGCGACGAAATATTTTGCTGACCAAACTGCAACAGTTGAACATCCATAGCCTCGATCGCAATGTTAGCTTCAATTGCAAGTTGGTTTATACTTGCCATACCAGATACCATATGCGAATTCACAAATCTCATGCTTTGGGTCAACGAGGAGGCACAAATTTGCTCAAATTGTTCGTTTTGCGCGCAAATAGAGTCAACAAGGTCAAGGGTTGTGTTCGCCAAGATAGAAGCTGCAATCACAACTTCACGACTCGGACGTATATTTGTCCAAAGGTTATTTTCCGTGCATTCTTGATTCCACGACAGAAGTGATATCAAACCCGTTGCAACGTAAACACCCATTGAAAATGGGGCTTCTGGACATAGCGGATTCCCACCGAGAGAAAGAAAATTAATATCTGTCCATAGTTTGGGCACTGGCACCATGCTACTAGAGAGGTCACTGATTTGACTAAACTCCACTTGGGCGTTCGAGCTGTGATAACGCGCCTCTCTGATCGACGAATAAATCATGCGCACTGCATCTTTAGCTACGTGTGGACATGCAATTACTTTCATATCAGTTGATCCGAATGGTCCTATTTTATTTCGTGTGAGAAGAAGTGATTGAGCCAATGGAGAGATTAGTGTTTCATTCTCAAACATGACGGATTCCAACGTTGTATTCAAAAATGCAAATTTGGAGCTGGACCGAATCAGACTGCCACCGCTGATGCGACTACTGTTGAGACTCAATGTTGCCAGGTCATTGGCGAAGCCCCAGTACATTTTATACGTCGATTGTTTACTCACTCTGAAGGAAGATACTCGGTTGTGAAGTGTGAACGGATAGCTAGTTCCATATGAGTTGGTCACCGTGTAAGTATTAACGAGGCCAATAAGTTTGAAATTTTGCCACTGGGTGTCAAAATACATGATATTATATGATCTCCACAAAGCCGCTTCGTCAACAATTGATATTTTGCGTGAATTGGATACCATTTGCAGCCAATCAAGGCCATCGGTGGATTGTTGAAGTTCATTGGAAATTGCTATGTCAAAAGAATTTCCCACAAAATCGTGAAAGGCACAAAAGTCTATATTTCTTAAGACGGACTCCAAGTAGACAGCGCCGTTTGCGATCATATGGAAACGACACCGTTGCTGACGTCCAGCTGTGTTTGCGAGTTCCCACTTCTGCCCAAAATCCAAAAAGCAGTATTGCGTGAAGATCCAAGGTATATAAGTTGAATCAGTTTTCCTCAAGCCATCAATTGTCGCCTCCAGAGTGTTTAGCTGACTGTACTGCATAATCGCGCCAAAGTTTGCTGCTGATTTGACGCTACCTGCTTGCTCGTTAAATGTCTGAACTTGGTTTATTATGTCTAAATTCATTTCAAGAGACAGATTTGACACACCGAGAACCAGTTGCTCGTTTAGCCAGTCAGAAATAAACACATGTACACTCGTCATATTGTAATTGGACCAAAACATATCGTTTGCCAAATCTAGATTGGAAACATTAAGGTAAGATATACTTCCAATAATCGCACAGACGCTGTACAAGATTCCAAGTCCCGCACCCAAGTTCTTTAAAAATTCATTTGCGTGCGATTGTCCGCCCACACTAGGCGTGCTTTTTTGTTTTGCATGCATTTTAGTGGCAGAGATGGCTCCTCCTTGATCATTCATATGTGGGTCTTGCCGAACGACCCACAATTTCAAGTCAAGAGTATGATGGCATTTACCCCAACATATGGGTACAAATCCAGCCATAACAAGTGCTGCTGTGTCTATGCCCAAATTAATGTCGTCAGATAGAAAATTGTCTGCGACTCCAAGAATTTGCCTCACATATGATTTTGTCGAAGATCCTGTTTGAATCCGTGACTTCCAAGCGAACGGAGATGTTAAAATGAGAGATACTCCTTGGATACCAGCAATTATACAAAATCTACGTAGATCCCCAACTTTTAGAGTCCCAACTGTGCACGAAACCCCTTGATCCATATTCTGGGATGTGCATGTGCGGTTTATTTTGGCCTCTGGCTTCACAGGTTCTAAAATTTCTACAAACACGATTACACTCCACGCAAAAATACAACATATTGGCGCGTAAATCATCGTGGCTTTTTTTACAACCGCTGAAAAAAGGTCAGCTGCAACGTATATCAGCCACGTGGCCTCTCCCGAAACAACTAGCAATTGAAGCAAGGGACGGGGGGCAAACACAAATCGAGCATGGAGGGATGGCTCAGATTGGACCAATTCGACTTGCGCAGTACTCAACAAAATAACAGCGGTGCAGCCACGTAAAAACATCAATGGTCGTCCAATCCAAATTGATCCGACGATGTGGTTAAACCACATAAGATTTGGCCCATGGACTTCTAAGCGCAATGCAACTGCACAAATAACACACATTAGTGCAATCAAACACAAAACACAGTTTGTATAGGCAGCTAGCCAGAAAACAAGCTTTGTTGCGCCACTCAACGAAGCAGTACTTGTTGTGAAGAGCTGGGGGGTATCTGCACTTGACATCAACACGAAATTTGCTACGTCCCCTTCAAACGACACAACCTCACGTTTCCCTTCAACCCAATCGAACAGAAACACCCAACCGTAATATTCCCAAGGAGAAGTTTCAAGTAATGATTGTTGGAGTAGTATCCAGTTTGCACTTTCGATGTCGGACGCGAACTGAATAATACCGACTCGTAAATACTCGATAGAATCCTTGGCTGGTTGAACAAGTGGCAATATTGATTTCAAGGATGGTGAATCAATAATTTCCAATGCATATTGAATATGCTCGCGGCAATTCAACTCAGACTTCGACAACAAATCGCACGTCGTTGATATGTTCGAACAATTAATCATTGCCAGGCCCGCAAACACACTTGAATATTTGCTCAAGGTCACACTAAGTGGGGATTGGCGATCACAAATGTCGTAAAATCCAAATGTCTCTTGAACAAATGATTTCGGTGCTCCGTTTAAACATACAGGATTTCCTCCATAAAATAGATAGGATTTGACAATCCATGAAGGCGGCGAAGGATATAATATCAAGTCAGGGATTTTGTCGAAAGAATTCTGCAAGCTTTCATCAGTGCCCAAAGACATGGACAACAAGCCTTTGAATGCAGTGTATAAATCAAGAATAGGAGTTGGAACTGCAACGTAGATCGTATCGACGGAATTGAACACGCCAAATGATGTTCGAAACAATTGCGTTTGGTTATAATAGTTCCCATTTGCATCCATCAACCCAAGGATTGTTTCAAAATCAAAGGGCGGCGGTTGGAGAAATGAATTTTCCGCTGATCGTACGAGACTGAGATTTAGACTCTGCAGTTCAATCAGATCGTTGTCAGGCATCCAAAAGAGGTTAAAAGTAGTCCATGTTTCGTATGACCATGGAATATTTTTCAATGTGATTACGTTTTGCATGCCAAACGCATTCTTCAATACTATTGTTTCAATAATTCCAGTTTGCCAATAATTGCCATATTGCATTTGAAACATTGAAAGGTTTTTGGATTTCCAGTATTGCGCTTCTTGGTCGATGCTATAAGTTTGAAGTGCGGTTGACGTGCGAGCAATCCATTGCTGCCCACTGGGGACTTTTTCGAGCCACGATTGGACAGAAACTGAAAATACTCCGTTGTCACCTCCGTATACTTCGCTAAATGCGTTCCACTTTTGATTTCGAAGGACTGTTTCCATGTACACGGCTCCATTCGTGCTGTATCGATTCATACATCGCTGTTGTCTTGCTTCGGTGTGGGCAACTTCGAATTCATGGTTGAGATCCACCCAGCAGTACTGCATATACATGTATATACTATGGTCAGCGCTTACGGACCGCAGATTCGCGACTGCATAGTCCACCGAGACAAGCTCGCTCAGAACCAAATGGCGGACATAGGTCGGGTACACGTTTGTGGTTGACACGGATGAGCGGTAGTTCTTGTCTACAATCGATTGCGGGGCCAATATATCGACGGAGCCGTGCAGCTGGGTGGTCAAAATTGTGTTGAAAATATCGATGAGCAAGGCTTGGTGGACACTAGGGATATAATGGGCCCACCAAACGTCGTTTGCGAAGGCTGGCTCCAAAATCATCACGTACCAAACTGAGAAGCTTACCGAAAGGACCACATATGCAAGGCCTATGCATGCGCCCCATTTCGCGAAGCTGGAATAAAGGCGCCTTGGAGATGAGGACGAGGGAACGACAGGAAAAATCCGCATTGCCGCTTCGAAGGGCCGTTTCAAAAAATGATAATAATGTGAAACACCCGACTGCTCTCGTTTTCGACACTGAAATATCATATGGAGCTTGGTGGACGCAGAACATCGAAAATGCCCCAGTGCCGCTCAAGTCTGTGTATGGTACTTGATTCGCCAGGAAAACCTCAACAACAAGCGCAATGCACGTGCGATGGTTAGTTTGTGGTATTGTTCGTGGGAGCTTAATGGCATTTTAAGACGCTGATGAGTACAACGGATGTTTACGTCAGAGGAACATAATTAATGGTCCTATCAAACCGACTAGCTCACCGATAGGACAGCGTATACAATGCCCAAGTACACCATCCATATTATTGAACTGAGGTTATAGTGCCAAGGATTGCTGCAGACGGCGTAGGTACAAGAGGAAGGATACGCAGAGTCGATTAGGAGGGCGTTTCAAAATGAAACCAGTGTGTGTGAAACAACCTGGTGGATGTCGAGGACGCAATTTGCGAGTGCATTCAAAAAGGTAGAGGGTAACACCATCACTAAACCTCTTGACAAATGATTCAGACAATGAATAGTTGTCAATTATCCAACTGGGACAGTTCACTGAAATTGGACGGAAACCAATCTCTGGTTAGAAATTTGCATTCAAGTCGAAATACTTGCCTCTCGTCATAAATAAACTACTTTTATAGAAAATGATTCTACCTTATCGTGAGAAGTCGATCGTTGGGAAAATTATCACCTTTTTCGGAAATAAGTCAATCACTTCCGAAAACACTCATTGGTCACGAAAACAGTCAACGATCGCCATAGTTTGCACGGCCAAGTGAGTTGGCGAGAACCGCAAGGCCATCTTTCCGATTCAACGTGGTTCCAAGCGACGAGATGAAGGTCCTCCAAGAAAGTAGAGCAACTAGAGGATCTCTAAGGTCAATAACTTCAATATTATGGCTGATATGAGGCCGAATGCTCACGCTAGCCGTTCAAGGAGCTCCGACAGGCTCCAATCACTACAAATCGATAAAGTGGTGCACATTCAATTTGTCAGTTATTATAAACAAAAATATCCACGTGAGTTCTTTTTTTGATATATAAAAAAATAACTCACCTGGTTAATATTAAATACTGTGAGTTATTCTGTGCGAAAACGTTTGTACATGCGTCGATCGAAAACACACGACCTGCTCACTCAAACTTTCGTGACATAAGCCCAAGGTGCTCCTCGACCAGAAACGTATAGTAGAAATCAAAATATTGTCTTTTCGACCGAAATGTGGACTTTGTTGGCGATTGATGAATCGACTCGTCAATCGACCGAGCGTTGGTTTGCTGGATAATCCGAAAAAGTAAGCGTGAACATTTTCCCGTCCTCCCATTGGACAGATAATTTCACTCTGTGTTTTGATTGGTCGAGCGATTCGCAGGGCGATTTGTTCGGGCGATCAGAGTCTCAACTTTCCAATCGAAAGGCCAATACCACTTCATTTATTGACTGACTAATTTTATCAAAGAAAATAACCAATGCATTCATTTCCACTTCTTGTGTGATTTCGAAAGAACGGAAATTGCACCCATATCTACTTCATTGCTGGCATTCATGCATTCGCGCGTGCACCGATTTTTGTCGGTCACCGGAGACACTGAGTGGCAAAGCGAACTTGGCGCGATCAATCATTCTAACGTCAATGGGAAAGTCGCCATTGTCGACGTTTACTTGGCGGGCCATGGAGACTTGAAACGTACACCACAGCTTGACGTCAAGGCCATACATAACCCTACCCCATTGCACCGTTACGATGCCATTCACCACTGCCGACATGCGATCCATGTAATAGACATCGCTGTAAATCCAGGACGACGTTTCAAAGAGGAACTTTGCCCCTGCGTACAGCATATTCGAGTTGACGCGAGGCTGACGTGGAGACCGCACCAGCACGCGCGTGACGATGTAGCAGAGTATATTGGTGCCAATGACAACGACGACCAATGTGGCCAGGCGTGAGACGTCCCCAATGGTGATGTTGGCACTCGTGCAAACCACCTGAAAATCCACTTGAACGAGATGACACTGTTTCGAAATGACCATCTTGTGTTTTGTTGGCCAAATCATACTCAAGAATGCAGTAATGAGCCAAACGATGATACTATTTATCGTGCAATAGTAACCCGTGTATTCTTGCGTAACTACCATGGCGACATCGTTTACAATCGCAACGAGCCACGTAACTTCGTTGGCTGCAAGGATAGTTTTGTACCAAATAGTAGGTAACACTTCAAAGTACGTTATGTAGCCAGTATAATACAATTGTAACGTGCAAGTCGACAAAAGACTAATCGCGGTGAGACTCCGGAGAAATAGTAGTGGTCGACCCACCCATACAATCGCACCCACTCTCTGCAATTCAAAAAAATTCCAAAGTTCTACGTGACCTCGACTTAGAATTACATATATCGCCACCAGACCAGCCACAAAGATCATTACTGAAGTAATGTACCACACAACGTTACGTAGATAAATGGCAACATTTACA
>VJMH01000110.1:0-22031 GCA_009835185.1 Aphanomyces stellatus
GCCATGAAGTTCAAGGCGTGGGAAGCGTTTACATTGGACGACGCGCGGACGCTGTTGCGGAAGAAGCTCTTTGGGCTGGTCGTGGCCAAGACGGGCGTGAGCGAATCGCAGCGCTACACCAAGTCGATTTTGCACATTTGGTGCCAATCCAAGGCGATTGCCGACACGATTGCGCTCTCGTACAAAGCCATCGTCGCGGAGCTCGAGATCGAGGACAATGTCATCTTGATGGCCACGGTCGCGCACGAAGATGGCATCTTTGACAACAACATGACGCTTGTTCAGGCCGCTTGAGGGCTCGGTGCTCGTTTTAATTTATGCATCAATAAATATTTTTTAGATTTTAAGTTAAAATATATATTCTGTTATATATATTCAACCAATAACCAAAACACCCAAGCCTCTTTAGTTAAAATGCGTTTTGGTGTGTCAACTGACTAAAACTACTTATAACTAAAGTAAACTTGAGTCCCATAGAGCACACAATAACTCACCGCACAAAAATACTCACCAGAGCACACAATAACTCACCAATAGTACCACTCAAGCACAGAATTGTTCTCACCAAACCTTTCACCGTGGTAAATGAATTCAATATTTAATACAAATGTACAGTATCGTAAATATGAATACAATAACAATATTTTAACTAGAAAATTATCAAAATAAACTCACCAGCTTGCAACAAATGACAAAATGGTGAGCAAAAACGTCTGGTGAGTTATTGTGTGCTTTACGGTAATGGGCGTTTTAGTGTATTTTACATTCCTTTTTGTTTGTTGCACGTATTAATGCATTTTCACTCATGTGGACTTGATGCAGACACTTTTCGAGATGATTCCTTCGTACCACGAAATATATGTCCAAAACGTTACCACGCGCTCTCCACACGTACAAACCGCGTCAATGGACGCGAAGTCTATCGCGAGACTTCAAAGACTTAGTGTGAATGTCGATGCACTTCGTACAAATATTGTCTACTTTTACCAAATCTTTGTCGGTGGGGCAAAGTGTTTCTATCTCCTGTTTGCCAAGAAAGGTACTAGTATAATTTATGTGACATTAAAGTATGTTGAGATGTACTATAATTGTAGCCGACAACCCGAAAATTCTTCTTTCTCTCGCTTGACCTGAACTTTGTGGTTCTTGATCGTATCCCTCGCACCAGGGTAGCCTATCGACCCGAGCGACGACAATGTGCCTGCCGACAAAATTGCGCTAGATTCGCGCCGTTTGTGCCACAACTTTCCATGAAAATGAAGTTGACTGTACTAGTATCTATCTTGTCGGTTTAATGCAACTCATATGATGAGGTGTTTTGTTAAACTTCATAAAAATGAAGTTTAAAAAGATTGAATGTAGTATTTCATTTTTGCTGTAAATAGTAGAATTTTGGCGTGGTTTCGCCAACATTCACAAATCGACGAGCAATTGCGCTACTGGAAGACGCGTCTTCCATCCAAGGTCCCACGCTCGATGAGTGATTGAAAACGAGCAAATCTACCTGATGTGATTGGTCAACATGCACCAATCAAAAGAGTTCAAATATGCTTCCAAGCCAATGGACAATTGGTTCATGCTTTGTCACCTCCAATATCAAGCCCATTCGACATTATGTGAAGATTTGGTGCCCCCTGGTGTGTTGGGCTACGAGGGCAAACCCGACTCACCGCGTCGCTAAAACCCCCAGAGGCATATTGAACAAACAACGATTAATGGATACCATCAAATTCGACGACTCAATTTTAGCCAATCAAATCATTATTCCGGATATTTATACGGAATGCCTGTCAGTGGGCGTTTTAGGTACTAAAGTTAACTATCTAAACGAAAATTGCAATTTAGTTAGTGAGCACTAACTAAAGTTTGACATCGGGATCACTAAAAGGCCCTGCTCCCAAGACTCGTGGACGTTGAAAGCTGGTCGAGGTCCAACTTGGTTGAAAATAGTGGCAGGGAACACTCGCAAATCCAACGAAGGGGAAGTCAATCAACAATGTTGGCAGTGCATATTAATACTTGTATGTTATTTCTTGGAAATGCGTGTGTATTCATTCGTAAATGAGTGATTTGCGTTCACAACCCTTTGCTTCTGCTCTCACGGGCTATCACCGTTGTTTCTCGCTCCTCTCAGTACTCACGGGTGGTGCAGAAGTGTACCGATGGATGTCATCAACGTAACATGGTTGTCACTTCAGTGGTTGTGTGGTGGCACTGATGGTGAAAATCATGATGCTGCAAGGAAAACTGAGGCTTCGACAAGATCGACCTCGGGCGCCTGGTTTTGAGCAATCACAGTCCTTGATCGCACACACTGCCTCTTAGTATAACTCTCAACCAACACTGAAGGGTCGCATCCCTGGGGGTCGCCACCACATGTCACGGTGGATTCCCACTGCCCACACGCAGCAGGTTGTATAAACGCCGCTCGTACGTGCCTCTTGTGAGGGAATGAGCAACTCACTTTACTTTGAATCGACAGCCAACACGCACAGCCATGTTGCGAGCCGAGGAATGAGGTTGAGTGCGCTGCGCATTGCCGATTCAGCAACAGCAGGACACGATCAAGACTTATGATCCACCTCAATGGCGTCAAGGAAAGAGACGATGGACGAGATGGAGACGATGCCGCCAAGAATGATCGAGGCGGCAGAAGATCGAAAACGCTGGTGTCGTGATCGCCGTCTGGCCGTAAACGTAACCGAATTCGGTCGATAAAGGCGGAACGTTCAAACTAGCCACCCGAGAATGTGTTGAAGACGAATCCAATCACTTGATCAAACTATGTTGTAAGCATATCTGTCGAAAAGCCCATTTAACCCAATCTATTTCGACTCGTTTACGAGCTTGAAGCGATCACGACACCCAAAAGAGCAGGTGGCATGGACAGAACCCAACAAGGCGGTTGCGTTGCTTTGAAAGCATCATTGTCCGAACGTCCCCAAGATGAAGCAGCCAACGTACCAAGAGTCGCAACTTGACACGGCCGAGATAGTCCCCGACCCCATCCTCGAGACGACGCCGTTGCGAGTGTCCATGGCGTTCCGTCGCTCTGTTGCCGCCGCCTTTGTCGGCGCCGTACACTTTGGTTGGATGATGTCGGAGATGTCCCATCTCCCCTTCAACAACCCCAAGCTTTGCCTCTTGCCCCGCATTCCCGCCGGCCAATGCCTCTTCTTCCCAGGCCACACAAACGCAGAATGGACCATGCAGTCGACGGCGTGGGCGGTCGGAGGCGGCGTTGGTGCGCTCCTGAGCGCGTACCCCGCCGACAAATTTGGCCGTCAACGCACCCTGGGCTTCAATGGTCTTGTCATGGTCTTGGGTGGGGTCGCTCAACTGTTTGCAACCGACATCTACAGCTTTGCCATCGGCCGTGGGCTCTCGGGCATTGCCAGTGGCATCGTCGTCAACGTCGTCATCAATTACCTCCGCGAGATCGCCCCTGCCCAATGGCGCGTGTTTTACTTTTCGCTCTTCCAAGCGGTCGCGGCCGTCACAGCGCTCGGCGTCACGTCGCTCATGTACGCGATCCCCAAGCTCCCAACATCAACGTGGGACTTTCGACCGATCTTTGGCGGCCCAATCGTAATCGGCCTCGTCCAGCTCGTGACCATGCAGCGTATGATTGAAAGCCCAGTGTGGTTGCTTCAACACCAGCAAGTCAACCAAGCGTATGCTGCCATGACGGAACTCTACCACCCTGGCGTCGATGGCCACCAGCATCTCGCAACCCATTTCGCCACTGTGGCCGCCTCTGTCGCGCGTCAAATGGACGACACCAAGGCGACCATCGCCTCGAAGTTGACGCTCTTGGTCAGCCCCACATACCGCAAACAGTTTGGCATTGCGCTCGTGTTGTGCACGATGCAGCAACTGAGTGGCCTCGGTGCACTCATCGTGTTTGGCCCCGCCCTCTTTCAATCGCTTGGCCTTGTCGACCTTCGTCTCGCCAACACCTTTGTCAACTTTGGTCGATTCCAAAACAACATGGTTGTCGCGGCCCTCGGCGACCGCTTTTACCGCCGAACGTCGCTCGTCCGCGGCTCCGTCGTCATGGCCATTGCTGGCCTTGGTTTCACCCTCTGCCAAGTCTACCCAAACGACACGACGCGCTACGTTCTCCTCATTTGCACACTCGTCTTTATGATGGCCTACAGCTTCTCGGCAGGTTCCCTCGCTTGGCTTGTCTCGACCGAGCTCATGCCCGAGTCGCTCGGGGCGACCTCGGGCGCCGTCGCCACCGCCATGACATGGACCGCGCAATTCTTCATCGGCGTCATCTTTCAACAGATTGCCACACCGGGTCACTGGGGCACCCAAGCATTTGGCATCTTTCCTGTCGTCGCGCTCATCTTTGCCACCTTTGTCTGGTTTGTCGTACCAGAAACTGCCAAGTTGACGTCCGACCAAGTCACGGCACTCTATTGTCAGCGTGTCGACGACGACGATGCCAACACGAAAGCCACGGCCTCGTACAAAGCCATCGCGACACCCACAACGATGCCACTTGAAGCTGTCGCATAGACACGATAGCTAGCTCCTTCTAGATACCGTTCATAACACCACAATGTATATATAGTTACAACCACGCACGATACAATGGAAATGGAACTCAAATCTTCGACTCACGCCAACCAAACAACGTGGCGAGTCCGAACTTGACGTAGATGGCGGTCAACTAGGCCGCAGCTTGCACGAGCGTCATGTTGTTGTCATAGATGCCATCTTCGTGCGCGACCGTGGCCATCAAGATGACATTGTCCTCGATCTCGAGCTCCGCGACGATGGCTTTGTACGAGAGCGCAATCGTGTCGGCAATCGCCTTGGATTGGCACCAAATGTGCAAAATCGACTTGGTGTAGCGCTGCGATTCGCTCACGCCCGTCTTGGCCACGACCAGCCCAAAGAGCTTCTTCCGCAACAGCGTCCGCGCGTCGTCCAATGTAAACGCTTCCCACGCCTTGAACTTCATGGCCCGAGTGACACTCACAGCGATGCGCTCGGCGTAGATCGTACACAAATAGTCGACCTTTTTCCAGTTGGGGCTCCAGTACTCGATCTGCATCTCCGTCACCACGTCGACGGCACCAAAGAGCTGGTGCATGTACTCCATCGAAAGCGCTTCCGAAACGACACTTTTACCACCAGCGTTCGGCTCGGTCAGGACGAGCGACGCATCACGGCCGAGGCGGAAGGCGCGCGTCCGCGGGTAGCGCTGCAGTTGATCCATGACCATGGTCACCTTACAGCACGGCGCGGCGAGGGCTTCCTGGATTGGCGGCGACCACAATTGGACGCTGAATTGGTCCCGCATGAGGACTGCGATGGCTTTCTTTCCCGCCTCGATATAAGGCTTCTTCTCGCAAAAAGCAATCTGGGTCTTCGCCACAAGGGACACTGCAGGGTTGAACCCACGTCCGGGCGTCCGCCGCCGAGACGGCGGCGGCGGCAGATGTTGCTCTCGAGGACTTTTGTCTCGAGGAAGACATGCTGGAGGAGACTGCTTTTGTCGATGCTCTTGTCGATGCTCTTGTCGACAATGTAGACGCGAGAGAGGTGCTTGTCGTATCAGTGGAAGTTGCAGCGGCAGACATAATGGCTTGATGGGAGAGGCTTTCTTCTTGCTGGGGAGGCGTGGCTTGAGCGAGATTAATTTCGAAATGAAAGAGTGAAACATGCGAGGCACAGGCATGTTTCCTGTGGCTCCGTTGACGTGGCGCGCGCGACCGCAAGAAGGTTCGACGGAAAAAACTAGTGTGGCCTGTGTGAGTGAAGGTGGCGACGCCACAGATTCACAAGAAGTTTCGCCATCTTCGTCGTCCGAGCCTATT
The DNA here is from genome assembly GCA_009835185.1 of Aphanomyces stellatus. Classification (NCBI taxonomy): domain Eukaryota; phylum Oomycota; class Saprolegniomycetes; order Saprolegniales; family Verrucalvaceae; genus Aphanomyces; species Aphanomyces stellatus. The sequence continues at coordinate 5,835 of VJMH01000110.1, forward strand.
TTTGCATGACCTACGATTGGATTGACGTGCATTCGACAGATGGAGAATTGGAATCTTGGATTCGATCGAGTCGCGTCGACGACGGTGGCGGCGGGTCCTTCTGGCGATGCCATGATGCCCACGTGTGTGGTGGCATGCATTGCCCTGAAACCCAGTTTGCAATTGCCCAAAGGCACTGAACCTGGTCGGGGTAATTAACCTGCAAAACCCTCACATCCCCCCCATCATCGGCTTATACAGGCGCTGAAATGAGAGTGATGGTCGTTGCCGTTTTGGGGATGTTGTCGTGTCGTCGTTTGGTCGTGTTATCCGGACTCAACGACCTTTCGTCGAAAGATCGCAATGGCACATTCAACATCAACGGGTTTTAGCACCGCCTTGAACCAGCAATACCACGACGACGAGGCCGGCTGCAGCAGGAACGACAATGTGGAGATGCCGGACGTTCGAGCGAGCAGATGGAGTATTGGATTGGTGCAATTGCCACTAACCCCCTGTATTGGAGGAAACCCACGGTTCCGACCGAGGTCGTTCGAGTTGGAGAGACTGATATACAAAAGCACATTGGTCATTGGTCATGAGCGCAAGTCTTAATGATTACGCACACGTGTGCGGGATTTGGGGTCGTTTCGGATGATTGGCACCAAGAGTAGTTCTGCCAAGAGTCCCGTGCCGTAAAAGCCCGCCGTGATGAGAAAGCTGAAGCGATACCCATGGCGTTCGATGAGGTAACCACCAACCATGGCGCTGCCTGAATACGTAAACATTGTGAGACCTTCGAGGGCGTTCCACCGGCCTCGCTGGTTCTGGGGCACATAATCCATGAGGAGCGACGTCCGCAAGGGTTCGGAACATCGTATGAAGCCGCTCCTAGAAATCGACATGACTGTCGTCGTCGAATCTAGTTGAGTACCGGAGGAGAAAGAGAGCAACTTCCAAGGACAGAGGCGTCGTGTATGTCATGAGGGCGAGGCATCCCGTGGCAAAGAAGCGAGTTGTCACGATGGTTTCAATATCCCCGCAATGGCTACGTGGCACGTTTGCGTCATCAACATTGCCATCATACTTTCACCAAGCGTCTTACGTGGCAAAGCGCTGACAAATCAGCGACAAGATGACAACCAAGAGGGGCTGGGCGACCCAGAGGAGATTCACTTGGGACGGAGTCAAATCGTAGTCGTGCTGAAAAAAGATCGGAAAAAAGTTGATGGTCAAGCCGGCGCCATTGCAAATGATAAAGTCGGACGCAAAGAGCAAGTACGGGACATGGCGTGGGCCAAACCACATAAATGTATTGTGTGGTTCTAGTCAATCAAACCCTGAGCACCCTGTCATCGATCACCCTCGTACCAGCGGCACTTGGCCTGGCCGCGCCATCTTCCACGAGGGCGTGGTCTTCGCCATCCTTGATGGTATTTTCATAGGCCAAGTCGTCGTTGAAGAAAAAGAGCATCACGAGTGGCGGGATGCCCAACGCCATGCCGACCATGAGGACCATCTGAAGCTCCCATAAATTCCACGCGTCGCCTTCGACGTCAAAGAGAATGACGCAAATGCATGGCCCCACGACGGTGGCCGTCGTCGTCAAGACGTATTTAATTGTGAGGGGGAGCGCACGCTTGCCCTGGGGAATCGAATCGGCAAAGAGGGCTTCAAGGGCCGGCACTTGGAGGGCAAAGAAGAGACCCCAGAGTCCAAAGACCACATAGAGTAGCGTCATGTGGTTCTAGCCAACACACCAATCACACATGACGCGAGAGCAGGGGTCGTACAACATAGAGTGCGTACAGAGTGAGACAAGCACAGACAAGGCCAATCCCTGCCGACCATTTGAGCACCGTGTCCCGTCGGAGGCGATCGCTGGCAAAGCCACCGGGCACGGCGGCCAAAAGCTGGACAATGCCTGCACGCAACATCAAGATCGAGAGTCGATATATATTGCCACAGTACCTTGGACACCTTTGACGTAGCCAACAGGTTCATTGGACTTGGTCAAAACAAACACATAGCCAGAAAGAATCTGTTCAAACACAATGCTACCACAGACGGTGGACGTTGAGTTGACAAGGGCCGTCGTACCTTCTAGAGGACCAAAACGCCAGCGTAAAGAGAAAACTCAACTTGACGTTGTGGTCGGCTTCCAAGAGGTATTGCAGCACCATGCTCGAGGACGCGGCGACGAGCGTGCGGCACCTTTTGTTGGCAGAGGCAGCGGCCGATCTTTTGTTGTTCGAAAGGGCACGTTTTCCGGATACTATCCGGACGTCCCCGTTCGTCAATGATGTTCCGTGTTCGCTCAAGCTTCGAGTGTAGGGTGCAGCCCATCGCACGATTGTTTGTTCAATGGGCTCATGGCTCATTCGATGGCTGTTGTGGCTTTTGTGGGCGCGCGATTGAAGGTGACGCCGCCTGGTTGCCACAGCATATGCCAGGCGTGGTGAGTGCTGCCCGGATAACAACCGAATTAACGTAAATAAGTACATGGACGTAAACATGACCACTCTCATGGTGGACTTTGACTCGATGGACCCGACGCACGTAACGAATACACTCATTTGGGGAAATAAACGTCATCGTTCCAACGCATTCACCAATCGCATTGTTCCGAGGTCGACATGAGATGGGTCCGTTACCTGCGACCCTGTGAAGAGCGCCATCCACATCCTTCTCTCTCTTGGTCTTCCGATCGCCCATCATTGCCGCCATCGCCGCCGCGTAGTCGTCTCAAGGGACGGACCGGCGTCGCCGCCACTTCTATGATGTTCCGACGTTGAGCGCTGAATCACATGTGGCACCTGTTTTGTCATTCGAGTCAATCGTGCCAAAAAGGGGTACTATATTGTAATTTAATTCGCACCAGCGAAACCACTGGCGGTTTGTATTGTTTTTTTGTTTTTCAACAAGAGGAATAAATGCATGACCGGACCGTGGTGAGCTGTGACAAACAACGGGATTGTGATTGGCGGGTTTTCGGGTTCCGTTGAATTTCCCCCAGTTTCGATTTGTCCGTCTCGCGAAGAAGCCGCCGCGCGCCACAAGATGCTCACGAAGCTCTGGACCTACGCATCGAATGCCGAGCACAACGTCAAGCTCGCCTACCTCTTCACGCTCACCTTCTTCTCTTGCCGCAGGTACCCGTCATCTGCCTCGTGCAGCGCCTCAAGGGGCTTGTAGCATTATCTTCCAGCAAGTTCTCTCGGGCTATGTGTTTGTCCTAACCAAGTCGAACGAACCCGTTGGAATGGTCAAGGGCATCCAAGGCATCGTGCAAATGCTTGCCGCGATTCCTGGTGGCTGGGCCTGCGATCATTTCCGCCGCGACACGGTCCTCAAGGTCTCCTCGGTGCTCGGGATCTTTTGCGCCATCTTCTCGATCGTTGCCTTCTCCATTGTACCCACCGTTTCCACCGTCCCCAGTATTCTCAGCCTGTTTCCTAGGGACATCTCATGTTGATTTACGTCGCGTTTGGTTTCTGGGGTCTCTTTTGTGCCCTCCAAGGCCCTGCGCTCGAAGCCCTCTTTGCCGATTCGATCCCGAACGGCGAGCGCTCCTTCCCCATCACGATCAAGCACATGCTCATGAACACGGCGTTTGTGATCGGTCCAGGAATCTCACTTGTCTTCTTTTTGATTTATGGCGACACGTGGAATTTGGGTATGTCAACGGCTTGATTCATTTGTGTTACGTTTATCGATAGCGGGCTTGCAAACCGTCATGATCATCGGCACCGTTGTCGGCTTGCCGCCCCTCGTCTTGCTCTATTTTTTCAACGACGATCTCGCGTATGAAAATTATTCGAGCACGCAAAAAGCCCGCGCGCTCTCGTATGTGGACGAAGACGGCGTGCTGGAATATTCGTTTGCCGACGAATCGTCCGCCGTGCGCAAGCCAAGTTCCGCGACTGAAGCGTCCAATTTGTTGCCCGAAGAGATTGACGGTACGCGATTGCCATATTCGAGCACGAACTCATCTGGTGCGCAGACACGCCAGAATTGGCGTCGCCCATCTCGCAAGCCAACACGTTCCTCTGCTTTGGGCCACGACATGTGCCCTACCTCCTCTTCTTGTCGGACTTTGTCATTTGCAACGGGGCGGGCATGACCATCAGCTTTTTTCCTGTGTTTTTCCAAAACGACTATGGCTTGACGCCGTCGCAAGTCAACATTCTCTACGTGGCTCAGCCACTCCTCATTGTCATCTTGACGTTTCTCACCCAGCGAGTATCCTTGTACGTCGTGCGATCGAGGATGTCGTGGCTGATCTTTATTTCCGTAGAATTTATGGCACGATTGAAACGATCGTCGTTACGCGTGTGTTTGCGACCTTGTGCCTCGGTGCCATGGCCTACGTGACGCCGCTGCCCCTCGAAGTTGGTTTGTTCTTGCTCCGGTACGACACCAGGCCTGTCGTGACATCGGGTATTTACACGCTGGTTTCTGTAGGAGTGGATTCATGCGGTGCTCGGAGCCGTTGCGCACTTCCATTTTGATGGACTATGTGCCCCAGCATTTGCGAGGCCGGTGGAATTCCCTCGAAGGGTTGACTCAATTCACATACTCTGGCAGCGCGGTTGTGGGTGGGTTTCTCATTGAAAAGCACGGCTACCGCTACTGCTTTTTCATCACGGCTGTCATTTATTGCGTTGGCATGGTCGTCGAGTGCCTGCTCGTGCCGATCATTCGCAACCATCACGCGTCCCAGCGCAAGTCCAAAGTCGTCCGCTTGAATTAATTCGACCTCTGGACTGTATAAATTCTAAATCAAGTATACGAAAGACTCCAGCGTGCACTGTGATCGGAATTTCTTTTGTGGTTCACAAATGCTTGCGGAGGCTGCCAATGAGATTTGGTGACGATATGCCAAGCATAAGGTGTCGTCGTTTACTTGGTTCCTAATTACCTGACCCACCCAAATCATATCCCGGGACTCAAACGAGACACTTTGGTCGACGACGTCAAAGATCTTCGGCATACTACGTTGTACATACTTTGAATGCCGTTGATTTGGAAATGCATTTCGAGCCGATTCAAAAGCCACGAACAGGAACACGAGTGAACCATATGTGACTGTTCAGGGTAATTTCTACGTACTGCGCGCATTATGCAATTATTCTTTGTCATGAGAACCAAATCTTATTGGCTTCTTCCTGGGATTCGCGACTACATTGCCGTAGATAAGTACTTCACACCGCCAATCAGCTCCATGTGGGTGATCGAGTTGTAGCAGATTTCACCAATTACGATCACTCCATCTCAGGAGAAGAAGAATGCTCTCCAAGGTTTGGACCTATGTCTCCCACGCCGAGCACAACGTCAAGCTCGCTTACCTCTTCACGTTTACCTTTTGTGCCTGCCGCAGGTATGAAGACCTATCCTCGTGTGTTGCTGATGGGTCGTTCAGCATCGTGTTTGAGCAAGTCCTCTCAGGCTATGTATTTGTCCTCACCAAGTCGAATACGCCAGTCGGCATCGTCAAGGGCGTTCAAGGCATTGTACAAATGCTTGCTGCGATTCCAGGCGGTTGGGCCAGCGATCACTTTCGCCGCGACACGGTCCTCAAGGTCTCGTCCGTGCTCGGGATCTGTGGCGCCATCTTCTCAATTATTGCTTTTTCCATTGTACGTTGCGTCCTGGGCCCCCAAGCATCTCATGCGACGTCCAGGGACACCTCATGTTGATTTACGTCGCGTTTGCCGTGTGGGGGCTCTTCTTTGCCCTCCAAGGACCCGCGCTTGAAGCTCTCTTTGCCGATTCGATACCCCATGGCGAGCGGTCCTTCCCCATCACGATCAAATCCATGCTACTCAACACGGCATACGTGATTGGCCCTAGCATCTCCCTTCTCTTCTTTGTGATTTATGGTGATACGTGGAATGTTGGTACGATGTCGTGTCAGCATATCATGGATGTCAACGTGGCTAGGCGGCTTGCAAGCGGTCCTGATCATTGGCATCGTCGTCGGCGTGCCTGGTCTTGTCATACTCTGTTTTTTCAACGACGATGTGGCCTATGAAAATTACACGACCCAAACCGCCCGCAGATCGTTGTCTCATGTGGCGGAAGATGGCGTGCTCGAATACAACGCAGAGGCCGGTGAATCGACGACGACACCACGCAATGTCAATTCGGAAGCCACGACTTTATTGCGAGAGGGTGCGTCTCTTGCATACCAACATGTTGAAGTCAATGTTCCCCACCAGATGCACCAGCAAGGACCTCCACCATCTCGCACGCCAACACGTTTCTCTGTTTTGGACCACGTCACGTGCCCTACCTCCTCTTCTTGGCAGACTTTGTCCTGTGCAACGGCGCGGGCATGACTGTGAGCTTCTTTCCCGTGTTCTTTCAACACGAGTATGGCTTGACCCCGTCGCAAGTCAATTTTCTCTATGTGGCCCAGCCACTCCTGATTGTCGTCTTGACCTTTTTCACCCAACGCGTCTCCATGTAGGGTGACCTTCCACAAGGAGGCCATCACGTATTGGGATTAAAACATTTGTAGCACGTTTGGCACGATCGAAACCGTGGTTGTCACGCGCGTGTTTGCCACCTTGTGCCTCGGCGCCATGGCCTACGCGACTCTTCTGCCCCTTGAAATCGCCTTGTTCCTACTTCGGTATGGCATCGCCTTTGTTTGTTTGGGCATATTACTTTGGTAGGAGTGGCTCGATGCGATGCTCAGAGCCATTGCGCACGTCCATTTTGATGGACTATGTGCCCCAGCATTTACGCGGCCGGTGGAATTCCCTCGAAGGGTTGACTCAATTCACGTACTCGGGCAGTGCTGTCGTGGGTGGCTTTCTTATTGAGCAGCATGGCTACCGTTACTGCTTTTTCATCACGGCCGTCCTTTATGCCGTTGGCGTTGCCATCGAGTGTCTGCTTGTGCCGATCATTCGCAACCACAATACATCCCAGCGCAAGTTGATGGTCGTCCGATTGAGTTGAATGGAAGTATTAATACAAACTCTGCGCCGATTGCGTGCTGTGGTACATCTGTATTGACGATATGACTGTGTCTTGAAGACACATTTCTCTATTTTGGCTCGAGGCCACAGGAAACTCCATCGTCTTTGTTGTGCCACGTACTTTGCCATTCAAAATACCCTCGAGGTCCAAGTCTGGTGTTGGAGAAATGAAATCAGCGCACCCAAATCGCAGGAGGTGAGGGTTGGAGTGACATTTCTCCGCATGTCGCAGGTTTGGAGTCTGACAACATTTAAGGGAAATATTCGGCATTACATGCATTCTTGATGCCAATACAATAGAAATTTGTAATGGTTGAAGTTTAAATTGACATAAATAAGTACATTCAATGCATCAGCCGTGTTGTGGATTTTTGATTGGTGGATTTTCATTTCCCATTTTCGAATTGCGAATTGTCCACCACCAACGACAGCGAAGACGAGAAGATGCTCTCGAAGGTATGGAACAACGTCGTTCAGGCCGAGCACAACGTCAAGCTCGCCTACCTCTTCACACTCACCTTCTTCTCCTGCCGCACGTACGTCTCGTCTCGTGATCTTCCCTGAGACTCAGGCACCCGTTGCACAGGATCATCTTTGAGCAAGTTCTCTCGGGCTACGTGTTTGTGCTTACCAAGTCGAATGAGCCCGTTGGGATCGTCAAGGGCGTTCAAGGGATCGTGCAAATGCTTGCGGCGATTCCAGGCGGCTGGGCCTGCGACCACTTTCGCCGCGACACGGTCCTCAAGGTCTCGTCGGCGCTCGGTATCTTTTGCGCCATCGTCTCGATCGTTGCGTTCTCCATCGTACGTCGCCGTACCTTGTATGTGTCTCACTGCAGTTTCCAGGGACACCTCTTCTTGATTTACGTCGCGTTTGGCTTTTGGGGGCTCTTCTTTGCCCTCCAAGGCCCCGCGTTGGAAGCCCTCTTTGCCGATTCGATTCCCCATGGCGAGCGTTCGCTTCCCTTTACGATCAAACACATCCTCATGAACGTCGCAAGTGTCATTGGCCCCATCATTTCGCTCGTATTTTTTGTCATGTACGGCGACACGTGGAACTTGGGTACGTGTCGTGCCCCAGCCTGTCGTTGCGGAAAATGTTGACGTAGAGGGGTTGCAAACCGTCATGATAATTGGGGCCGCACTCGGGCTCCCGGCGCTTCTCGTGCTCTTTTTCTTCAACGACGACTTGGCGTACGAAAATTACACGAGCACGGGCAAAGCGCGCACGTTGTCGCACGTTGCCGAAGATGGTATTTTGGAGTACTCGTTTGCCGATGACGACGCGGCGTCACCCAAGCCCCCGTCGGAGGCGTCCAATTTGTTGGCGGAAGACCTGGACGGTACGCTTCCACCTCCCTCATACTGCATGGACTCATAGAGTGTGTAGACACTCCTGCATCGGGCAACGTCATCTCCCAAGACAATACGTTTCTCTGCTTTGGCCCGCGCCACGTGCCGTTTCTCTTGTTCTTTTCCGATTTTGTCATTTGCAACGGCGCGGGCATGACCGTGAGTTTCTTTCCCGTGTTTTTTCAAAACGATTATGGCTTGACCCCGTCGCAAGTCAACATTCTTTACGTGGCGTTGCCGGTACTCGTCGTTGTCTTGACCTTCCTCACGCAACGTGCTTCGTTGTACGTTGCATCAATCCGATCTATTGCTTTCTCACGCGTGCTCTATACACAAACAGAACGTTTGGTACGATAGAAACGGTGGTTTTTACGCGCCTCCTGGCCACCTTGTGCCTCGGTGCCATGGCCTACGCGACCCCGCTCCCGCTCGAAGTCGCTCTGTTCTTGCTCCGGTAAATCCCATCCGAAATAGTATATCCACGGTTAACTTGTCCGAGTAGAACGAGCTTCATGTGGTGCTCGGACCCGTTGCGCACGTCGATTTTGATGGACTATGTGCCCCAACATTTGCGCGGGCGATGGAACTCCCTCGAAGGCCTCACGTCGTTCACGTACTCTGGCAGCGCGGTTGTGGGTGGCTTTCTCATTGAAAAGCACGGCTACCGCTACTGCTTTTTCATCACGGCCGTCATTTATTGCGTTGGCATGGCCATCGAATGCCTGCTTGTGCCGATCATTCGCAACGACCACGCGTCCAAGCGCACGGCCAAAGTCGTCCGCATGCATTAAGCGGACCCAATCAAAACATGATAGGACCACTTGTACAGAGGAGCGAGCCATTGTAACCTAAATGTGCTCTATTTTAAATAATTCGTGTCCCTGTCTGTACAATTTATACGCAGCGTGGGGGCGCTTGCGTCTTTGTATTCTTGTCTCGGCTTTCAAACGAGATAATCTTCGGGGTTAAATATATATTCCTAATCCTGGATGAGCAAGGTATATTTGGCTGGTTGACGTACGAGTTCGAGGAAATCGCAGAGTGGCAACGACGTCTGGGCATCGAAATGGGGATGGCTCACGAGAAACTACACACAAATAATAAAACTAACGAGTCGAGCTTGTCGTCGTACATTTAAATATTTTTCCAGGCGCGTGCGGCGCGAATCAATCAATTTCGGGTCAAACCGTTTGAAGAGGGATTTGTCGGGAAAATATTGCGACTTGCGGAGGTAGTCGGGGAGCTACGGCCATAGAATTACGTTGACAAAATATAAACATTGGACGGTAATACCCCCTCGCGCAAATGCACAAAATCACTAAACCGGCGGCGGACGCTCCACGTTTCATCGGGTGAAACGATGAGAATCTACAACCTGTGTGAGCAGCAGCACATCTCGAGTGGGACACGGTACTTTGTACGAGACAAAGCTGGCGTCGGCGCGTCGTGAGATGGTCCACGAGGGGATGTAAATCTTGAGGCTCAGTTTCGACAGCGGGATCGTTCCATCAAAGGACGCATGTTTGATCGTGCTCGGCTCGGAAAACAATTGCTTGAGCTTGGAGAGCCCAATCGAGCCGTACGTGCCACTTGGAGGGGCCTTGGCGATGAACGATTTGCCCGTGAATGAGCGGAGGCGGTCCCGCGTGAGCGCCAAGACTTCGGGCGACGACGTCGTGATCTCCTTTTGCGGCCAGACGGCGGCGACGGCGAGGATGGTCATGCAGCCCAAGACACTGACAAGGAAGACATCAAGGGAGACGGCTTTGATGGTCCACAAGCGAGGTTCATGCAGCTAGGGGAACGACGACGACGATCGGCAAAGGCAGAGTGGTCGACGATGACGACGTACAATGCCGACAAACGTTTTGACGAAAATGGACCACCGAAAGATCCAAAAGAAGCGAAGGAGAGGAAACGTTTGGAGACTGCGTCGGTGTTCCATCCAAATGAGCATCGTCGAAAACAACTACGTCGAGAGGAAGAGAGAGATGATGGGAAGGGATGTGTACCCAAACGAGCCCTTCCGCCGCCATGAGCGGCCGGACGAGATGGGTCGGGTCGGCGTAGAAGCAATCTGCCAAGAAGGAGAGAGAGGTGAGGAGCATGAGCCAGAGGGACGCGAGGCCGCGGACGCAAAACTGAGTGGGAGGTCAACGATCGAGGAGATGGAGACACGAACCTGGAACGGGAAGATGATCTCGGAGAGGTATGTCTTGGGGAGCGGACGGATGCAGTAGACCCACCATCCCGCCGCCAACGCAAAGATGACGTCGACGACGAGGACGAAGATGTCGTCGGACGCCGGGTAGATTTCTTCCAGCATTCAATGGCGCGAATGCCCCAGCTCGAGCGACAGGGGTAGAAGGGAGACAGCGTTATGTGCGAGCATATGGCGCGCTCGCTGCCTCGATGTCTGCTTTGCGATTGGCCCGGTCTGCCCGTGAGGTGAAACTGACGAGACAGCTCATGGGATGCGACAGCGACTCCGATCGGCCCGGCCTCCATTGCTTGTGGGTCCTACGAAGGCGCGGCGATGGTGTTGCTGATGGCGCCATGCTTCTCGCCTTCCCCTGTTTAGGTGACAGTGGTGCCGTCGTAGAAGTAAGACTACATTTATCAAATTTATAGTCACATTTTATATCGTAAATGGGAACCTTGAGTCGAGTATAAACTATATATCTCAACCCAATTAAATGAAATTATGCATTTTAAATTCGCATGTGCTGATGAAGTCCAAGGTCGGAAGATGTGAATGCGGTGCGTGTTTGTCGATGTCGGTGCATGTTTTGTGTTCTAAACTTGAAAAATTCAGCCAATCAGCGCCTGCACGTTGACCCACTCACAAGCGCCGGCTGTCATTTTCGAATTCGACGGCAGCGCCACACATGTTCGGCGCACTCCTCGCCAAGTACAGGGCGCTGGACCACAATGTGCGGTTGACTTATCTCTACACAGTGTTCTTCTGGTCGTGTCGCAGTGTTATCTTGGATCAAGTCCTCGCGGGGTACATCTACGTCCTGACCGGGTCGAATGAGCCTGTGGGGATGGTCACCGGCATCAACGGCTTGATGCGCATCCTCATGACGTTTCCAGGTGGGTACGCGTCCGACCATTTCCGCCGCGACACGGTGCTCAAGTTTGCGGGTGCGTTGGGTCTCGTCTGCGCGACGCTGAGTCTCTCGGCGTACATTTCGGTACAGCGATCGCCTCAAGCCCGCGTCAACGGGTTTGTTTAGGGGCACATGACACTGGTCTACGTTGCGTATGCGTGCTGGGGTGGGTATTTTGCAGTTCAACGCCCGGCGACGGAAGCTCTCTTTGCCGACTCGATTCCAAACGGACAGCGCGGGGGGCCAATGACAACCAAGTACATTTTGATGAACGTTGCGAGCGCCATGGGCCCCATTGCCAGCATCATTTTCTTTTACCTCTACGGGGATTCCTGGTCACTCTCGGGACTCCAGATCGTCTTGTGCGGCGGCATGATTGTCGGCATCCCCGGCTTGATCCTACTGTTTTTCTTCAACGACGATTTGGCCTACGAAAACAACAAGCACGTCGTCAAGTCCACCCGCACGTTGTCTTATGTCGAAGATGACGGCCAGCTCGAAATGATCCAAGTGGACGAAGCGTCGTCGTCGGGCAGTCAAAAGGAAGCCTCGGCCCTGTTGACCAAAGAGGTTGTCGAAGAAGGTAGCAGCACTTTGCCAATTGTTGGTGTTCTGAGTTTGGTCGTCTACTAGACTTGGAGACCGTCAATACGTTCTACTGCTTCGGGCCCCGACACATTCCCATCATTCTCTTCGTTACGGATTTTATCATGTACAATGGCGGCGGCATGTCTATCAGCTTCTTCCCGCTCTTTTTCCAAAACGAATACGGGCTCACGCCAGCCCAAGTCAACATTTTGTTTGTCATCCAACCGGCCCTCATCGTCGTCCTCACGTCCATCACGCAGCATTATTCGTCGTATGTTTATTTTACATCTCCCACAACATGCTCACCGATCTCTCGTAGGCGCTGGGGCGACATTGAATCTGTCATTGTGTCGCGCTTGTTTGCGTCGGTCGTCCTGTTTTCTATTTCCTTTGCCCAGCCCCTCTGGCTCGAAATCGTCCTCTTTTTGACTCGGTACACTCCCCTTTGCCCCCTCTTTTTGACACATCATGTAGTACGGCCTTCATGCGCTGCTCGGCGCCCATCCGCGCCTCCATCCTCATGGATCACGTGCCCAAAGCCTGGCGCGGCCGCTGGAACGCCCTCGAGGGCCTCACCATGTTTTGCTACTCGGGCAGCGCCGTCGCCGGGGGCTTTCTCATCGAGAGATACGGCTACCGCTTTTGCTTTTATGTGACCTCGCTCGTCTTTCTCTCGGGCCTCATGCTCGAACTTCTCTTGCTGCCGATCATTCGAAACGAACGCAAGCTGAAGGCCCAAGGCAAACTCAAGTCCACCGTAACCTCTTCCCACGTTTAACTTTGCCATTCAATGCACAATGTCAAAATGACATTGCTCTTGACAAGAGCCAATGTTGATACGAGTGCATGTTGGTACATGTACACAGTAATTGTGATTGTAGAAGTAAAGTACTTGCAAAGTTTTTGTTGATGATTACTACGGAGTAGTTTGTGGACTTCAAAATTTAGCCCCAAAGGGTGGCCACAGGACACGCGTCAACAAAACATTGCAATAAACAGATGTTTTCCAGCGTGCAACACTCTTTTGGTGGTTACAGATCTTCGGTCCACCGTGGCCGTCAATTTTTTTCTTGCGGCCATCGGTTGCTGTCGTCAGCCTTGGTCACATCCACCACCATTCTCGCGACCATCAATCCAAGGATCATCACCGAACAACATTGGTGGTCAATGCCGAGCCAATTGGTGTCAAGACGAACCCGCATCTGAACTTGCCACGTGGTGTCGCATCATGTGAGAGACGAGTGTGTCGTTCATTCTCCAAGATGCAACGCATCGTGCACTACTACCGCCATCTCGACCACAATGTCCGGATGGCATACATCTACACGCTGTTCTTCTGGTCCTGCCGCAGCATTCTCATAGACCAAGTACTCGCGGGTTACGTCTATGTCCTCACCAACTCGAACGAACCCGTTGGATGGGTCACTGGTATCAACGGCATCGTTCGTCTGATGGTCGCCATCCCTGGCGGCATGGCGTCCGATTATTTTCGCCGCGACACGGTCCTCAAAGCCGCGGGGGTTTTGGGCTTGCTCTGCGTCGGCCTCAGCTTCACCGCTTACCTCATGGTGCGTTTCCTTTTCCATTCTGTAGCTCATTGACACGGTAGAACCACATGACGCTTCTCTACGTTGCGTACGGATGCTGGGGTGCGTACTTTGCCATCCAGCGCCCAGCCCTTGAAGCAATCTTTGCCGATTCAGTTCCCCAAGGCGAACGCGGACTTCCGTTTACCATCAAGTACAACCTCATGAACTTGAGCGGTGTCCTCGGCCCCTTGGCATGCATCATCTTTTTTCAGCTCTACGGCGATGAGTGGACGCTCTCGGGGCTCCAACTCGTACTTTGTGGCGGGCTCGTTATTGGCATTCCTGGCATCCTTGCCCTCTTTTGTTTCAACGACGATTTGGCCATCGATGGGAAACACACGACGAAATCCACGCGAGGACTCTCGTGTGTCGAAGACAATGGGGACCTCGTCACCGTCGATGACGTGGCAGTCCCCGGTGACAACGCAGAACACGTTTCGCTCCTCGCATCCACCACAGGTACAATTCGTGTTTGGGTGACATTTCATCGTGCATGACTAGTTGATGTCTCGCGTGTCAACACCTTTCTTTGCTTTGGCCCCCGCCACGTTCCGCTCATCCTCTTTTGCACCGACTTTATCATGTACAATGGCAGCGGCCTCTCAATCATCTTTTTGCCGCTCTTCCTCCAAAACGAATATGGCCTCACGCCATCCCACATCAATCTGCTCGTGCTTGTCCAGCAACTCCTTGTCGTCACGACCACATCTCTTGCTCAATTTGTCGGCCGGTGCGTTGTTGCTTTCGTCACAACATGGTGACGACGACTCACCGATGGCCATAGACGAATCGGAGACATTGAAACCGTCGTGCTCACGCGCGTCTTGGCTGCGTTTGTCCTCCTTGCATTTACTTACGGCACGCCACTGTGGTTTGAAATCACCATGTTTCTCGTGCGGTAGATGTCATAGACAAAGTCGACATACTAACGAAATGGTGTAGCACGTCGATCATGCGCAGCTCGCAGCCCCTGCGCTCGGCCATCTTGATGGATCACGTGCCCAAGGCCTGGCGTGGTCGCTGGAACGCCCTCGAGAGCCTCACCATGTTTTGTTTCTGCGGCACGTCCATCGTCGGTGGTTATTTGATCGAGCAATATGGCTACCGCGTCTGCTTCTTCGTCACGTCGCTTGTTTGGTTTGTTGGCCTCATGCTTGAAATGCTCTTGGTGCCGATCATTCGCAACGAGCGGGTCTTGCTGGCGACGCCGTCGTCCAGGGTTCAACCGTAATATCCATCGTCGAGAGCCCGAACTGGGTCCATGCGCAACCATGCGTATCCTAAAATTTCCTAAATGCATGCGACAATCAGTTCTTTAACTCTCGTTTGCAGCACCGTGACGTTCGCTGCACTACGTTTTCATTGTAGCCAAACAAAGACGAGGCATCGTCGACAAGTCGTCTGATCGCAAGACATCTCACTGACGACACGTGAACTATGACACAATGATGTCAAATCTGCAAGCACGTGCTCAACCCGTGCAAAATCGTGGCACTCGTTGTGAAATGGCATGTTTTGAATGGAGTCGCAACTTCCGCAAACTGGTCCCAGTAGTGTAGTCGAGCCTGTCTAGTATACATGTCACGCCAAGACAATGGACCCAATACATGGCAGAAGTGGACCGGCACTGGTGTTCCTTTTGGGCCAATTTGCAAGTCAAGATCAAAATATATGGTCATAGTCTGGCGCGCGGCATCCAAATAACCAAGAGAATCGTTTTGTTCCTTCCTGGTCTATTCTTCCTTGCTTGCATGACGTCAAGAATTTTCCCTGGGCTGACAATGGCTTGTGAAAGCAACGACCGAGTTTTCAACCATCAAATTTCCTGGCGTTGGATCGATTTGGAACAACGTGGGGTCAATACACGCACCGAATGCCTTTTATACGCACCAAATCTGTCTCGTTTCTGTTGTGCGTTTTATTCTCCCGTTTCGTTTCAAAGCCTGAGGGTGTTGCCATTTATTGTTCAAGATGCAACGCCTTGTGCACTACTACCGCCATCTTGAGCACAATGTGCGCAACGCGTACATCTTTACCTTCTTCTTCTGGTCCTGCCGCAGTATCATCATGGAGCAAGTCCTCTCTGGCTACATTTACGTCCTCACCCAGTCGAACGAACCTGTTGGCTGGGTCACCGGCATCAACGGCATCGTCCGCTTGATTGTGGCCATCCCAGGCGGCATGGCGTCCGATCATTTTCGCCGCGACGCGGTCCTCAAAGCCGCGGGGGTCTGGGGGCTACTTTGCATTAGCCTGAGCGCAGCTGCCTATCTCATGGTAACTCGACACTTTTCATCGTTTGACCATTTGACTCATTGGCATTGTAGAACCGTTTGCCGCTCCTCTATGTTGCCTATGGGTGCTGGGGTGCGTACTTTGCAGTCCAGCGACCGGCACTTGAAGCCATATTTGCCGATTCCGTTCCCCAAGGCGAACGTGATGTCCCCACAACCATCCGTTTCACGCTCATCAACGTTGGCGGCATCCTCGGGCCCTTGGCGAGTGTCGTCTTTTTCCAGCTCTACGGGGACGCATGGTCCCTCACAGGCCTCCAACTGGTCCTGTGCGGCGGCTTGGCCCTTGGCCT
>VJMH01000111.1:0-13406 GCA_009835185.1 Aphanomyces stellatus
CGACCTCACATGCAGTGTATTCTGTGGCAAACATTGCTTATTTCGTTCGTAGATCCTTCGTACGCATAAAATGTCTAAATTGAATAGTTTTCACTACTAGTATGCTCTGGTAGAGATTGTATCTCCTGGTGGCAGGAATAAGGGTCAAGCTCGTTTTTTACGTTGGCTTCGCGGTAGGGTATTGGGTCGTTTTGGGGGGTTGGATGAGGTTGCCGCATATTGCCCTGATATTCTCTTGGTGTAGCATTGTGAGTCAGGTATGAATCGTTCATGGCCCGCTGAGGCAGGTATACATCGGAACGTCTAAAACAACAGCAGCCACAACAGAAACAGCAAAAACAGAGGATGAGAATCACGCCTCCAAGGGCGATCATAGCCACTCCCCACCACGGGATGGATATCGAAATGTTCAATTCAGAAGAGTTCGTCTTCAACAGGCTTGTGGACGGGCGTGGGTTTGTATTGATAGCAGTCAGTGGGGTGTGACTTGGGGTAGCCACATACGTTGTAGTTGTGGTCGAGTTCGTAAGCGCAAGAATGTCGCGAGGCGTGCCAAAAATTCTCCCCGACAAAGGAAAAGACGACGGAGGCGGGCTCGATGGGCACCACGCATAGCAACTGGTGCTGTAGGCTTCGCAGTATGGATCTGAACCACTGCGTGCACAAGGCACACTTTCGGTACAGACACATGACGAGGTAAAGTCGTAGCAAGCGTCGGAATTTCCACACAATAGAGAAGTGTCAGATCCGCACCAAACGAGCCCTGCGCCGTTGCTCTTGGAAGCGTCCCCGGCGACGCACGTCTGCTTCAGGTAGTCGATGCAAGGAGAAGCAAAAGGGCACATGGCAACGAGTAGAGGAAGATTCGCACAAACGAGGACAAGATAGAGGCGCATTGTTGTCGCGTGATGCAAATGCAAAAGTAGGTAGCACAGAAACGAAATATAGCCTCATACAAAAATCACGTGACGAGATGAGCTGTGGTAAGGACTGGTTGCACCGAGGCTGTGACAAATGTGGGAACAGATGGGTGCAGCGCCAAAAGCGTTTTGGATGTGTCTACGGGGCATGCAAAGAGGCGAAGTATGAATCTGGTCGATACGGACCATGTTAAGTCAAATATACTTCGAAGTACTACGGAGTACTCCAAATTGGCGGAGTGATAAGGTACATCAACGAATAAGGTACATCAACGAATAAGGTACATCAACCTATGTGTTCGACCGGTGCATGGAAATTTGTGCATGGATCATCATCTGGTGTTCGACCGGCATACTGGTGGACGACTCACAGAAGTACTACGTAGTACTCCGGAGTGGGGAACCCGGTACATCAACTTTTAAATAAGGTACATCAACCTATGTGTTCGACTGGTGCATGGATCATCATCAGATGTTCGACCGGCGCACTGGTAGACGACACAATCACCCTGTCCAAAGTCATGTCGAAGTGTCGGGACAAAGTTGTCGGGGCAATTTTATCGAACAGGAAATACCAGTTGTAGAACTCGCAAAGCAGAAATAACCTTTTTATCAAGTGCAGTTGCCTGTCAATCCCCTATCCGTCTGGCGTGACAGTCGGATTTGCACGTGCCTCAGTTAACCTCAGATGGAACAGTTAACCTCAGATGGAAATTCCCTCGCTAATCGAAGTGCACATACTTGTCATGCACATTCGTACAAATATTGAATTCATCCTCGATACTATTCTTAAAAAATAGTATCGAGGAGATACTATTTTAATAGCATCATCTATTTTTAAATAGATGATCTATTTAAATATAGATGATTTCGATACAATTTTTATAAAAAATAGTATCGAAATTCTATACCATTAAAATAGTACAGAATTACATATTTGTAATGACTGTTCCAAGCAAACGATTGACAACACGAATCATCATCAACGTAGTATTCTGTTCAAAAGTTTGACGACAACTAGCAACAACTTCGACATTGGACTTCGGCGTGCTTGCCTTCCGTGGGAGTTTAACATTCATCGAAGTTGTACTTCAAGCGGTCGTTCTCTTTTTGTGCATCTCCCACGAGCAATCGTTCCGACTGCTTCAGGTGGCTCGTGATTGTGCCCAAGCCTTCCCACGCAATGGCGAAATTGCCGCTCGATTGGTTTGTACACGCTTCTAAAGCCTGAATGACATAGATTGGATGGCTCGAGTTGGTCAATACATGCTACAGGGCGAATAAGATGGGCCACGCCGTTTGGTTGCGTACATTGATGCAATTGAGTGCCAAATCGATGCCCACCGTCATCGAGTTCAACTTTTGTCTGAACGATTCCAGCGACTTTGTCTGCTCTCGAAGCATGTCCGTGCTCTTGGCAACGGATAGAAGTCGTGCTTCCTTTGTGTGTTGTCGTTGCTCTTGAATTTGGATGCTTCGCTTGGACGCCTCCAATTCCATCCGCTTGGCGTTGAGCTCGGGAAATTCTTTGTTGTTGTTGTCGCGCATGACACCAACGATTTGTTTCATGGTTGTCATTTCCAACTTGTTCGAATCCATTTTCTCCTTGACTTTTTCCAGCATTGTCTTGACGTTACCTCTTGGAATATTTTTGAACGTACGGAGTACAACGAGTATGGTGGGGGGCTATGATTATCGTCAAGGACAGATTTTGAAAAATATACATACCCCATACATTCTCGTCTCGTGGTAAACTTCGCAGCCCATGCACAAAACAAAAGCGCACATGTAGCATGAAAAGCGCCATGCAGTGGACGCGTGCGAGGTGCTGCAATTGCTACATCTCTTGCATTGTGTGCTCAGGACCAATCGAAGGTTAAAGTGCTTGCAGGTGGGGTCGTTTCGCTTCGTACTGGTGACGCTTGCTTCTTCGGCCTACAACAATAATCGCGCTCTAGTTTGTTTCTGCCAATTTTTATACCAGTGGTTTCGATGGACTGCGTGAAAAACATGGACGGCATTCGTAGTAGTCGCAGATTGCACACCACCATCCGCGACGGGCTTGGACGCGACATCCTTTGCATTCGTTCCACCACTCCATTGATGCGTACACAAGTCGATGATGATGGCCACTCTGAGGGATCGCCATCTTTGTTCGACGGAGACAAAATGTAAACTAACTTCCGTAACGAGTAATTTGAACAAGTTGCAGTCGCTCAATAATGCACGATCCCCGTGGCGCATAGCCTTCAAACAGTGAGAACAAATCAAGGTATACTAAACAAACTTTGCCAGCCAAAATTGAAGGTGGGCTTTCGCGTTACCAGACGATGACAAATATAGTGACAAGTACTAGTTAATGAGACGAAAAGTGCATTCGTAGTCGCTCGGGTTCGATCCGGCTCTTCAAAACAATTTATTTGCCCGAAGATCCGTCGAACAATGGATGACTTTTAAACAAAACAAACGCAAAATCCCACCCGAGATAGTACGGTATGAAAATTAGCCCCTCCAAAACTTGTGCATTGGATTGCGAGCTTTTTGCGTCACTGTATCGCGAAGAGAAGCAAAAAATGCAAAAATCACGGACAACTGTCTATAAATTGATATCTCCTATGCGCTCAAGCCGTCGAAGGTCAAGCCGTCGTTAGCCGTTGTAGCTCGATTATATTTTCGTGGAATTTTTTGGTTTGTTCAACTACCGTTACTTGACGTCCCCGCTGATGTCCTTTATAAAAGGACACCCATAGAAGTCTGTTTCAATACAAACACCAAGTACTACGTTGCAACGAATAAAACCACAAGTTACTTTGTTTGGTCAAAGTGGAGTAACCTCGACCGGGAGCGGCACACTGAGCGGCACGAGACAAGCGCCTACCTGCCGCGTGCCTAACGAGATAATAAATTATCAACTCCCTTTTTCATGGAAAGACTGGGCTCACTCCACTCCTCGCGAAAGCAAACGGCAGAACAAAATTATACTCGCGACCTCCGCTGCGCTCTGGTGGGCGCAGTTTTGTTGACGTTTTAGCTGTCGTCGCTCGCAGCGGGCAGGTATACAATATCCAAGATATTATTAATGGGTGTATTTGGGGCAAATTTGCATCGTGAGACTGTCGTTGATCTAAGTCAGGTCGAACATGGGTCGAACATAGAGTAGGAGCGTCATTTTGATTCACAGTTTGACTATTCTTGGGTGTTTTCGCTCTGCAGTTTATGTTCTCTGAACCAGTCTGCCAGTATTTTGCCCGTAGTACTTTGAATAATAGGGATGTCATATCCTTTTCACGATCAACAAATGCTTTACTCGAATATTTACCACTAAAAATATTTCGACTACTCTTGGATTTTGCCTATTTTGCTTGTGCACTGTGATGTACTCATCAAGATCCACAGACTTCATAGTGAAGTTCGATTGATTGGCATGTGAGAACAATCGTTGTCTTCGAAGCAATTCGAAGTATCCAGAAGGGTAAATCTTAAGAGAGGACAATTAGACCCAAAATTCATCAAGATCGGCCAACGAAAACTGTCAAAAGTGAATTATTGGCCATCATGACTCCATTGGATGAAAATCCTTACAACACGATCAACATGTGGATCTACACCTTAAGTCTTATCTCAATCAATCAAGAAAAACATTATCTTGCCCAACCAAAACGAGGGAGCCACCAACTCAACTCTTCAGGGATCCTTCTGCAATTGCATGCAGTTTCACTTTGATGACAGCAGCCGTTGGCGGATCTTGATATATCTTTGGGTTAAATTGCCGATCCTGAGATTTACCCCTATCATGAGATTGAAAGACCGTCAAAATTGCCAGAACGAATGAGTTGTGGGGTTGTTCTATAACGATATCGGTCAAAAGTAATACTACGAGTGATTCGAAGTAGGCTCTAACAGCGGGTCAAAGTCAGGATCGGCCATCAACCACTTGCCAAAATATTAATATTTGCGAGCGGCTGTCAAAATCTGATTGGCCGACACAGAGAGATAAATTGTCGCCATCCGACCAAGCATTTCCACAACAACGGAAGACGTGTTGTCTTTAGAGGCTGTATAACGTCGACATGTACATTGAAGGTGCCAGTGTCGGTGCTCCTCGGAATGTAAAAATAGTCCCCTCGCGACCAAGCATTTCCTCAACGACGGTGGTCTCCCACACTCGTAGCAGAAACATTCCGAGGAGCACCAACACTGGCACCTTCAATGTACATGTCGACGTTATACAGCCTCTAAAGACAACACGTCTTCCGTCGTTGTGGAAATGCTAGGTCGGGGGGCGACAATTTATCTCTCTGTGTTGGCCAATCAGATTTTGATAGCCGCTCGCTATTATAGTTATCTTGGCAAGAGTAGTTGTTGCGCCGATTTTGAAAAATATCAGCCCTGGATGACCGATCCAGAGATTAACCCTTGCAATTACGTTGGTTCTCATAAACGTTTTGACCATGACACGTGAGAAGTTGGCAATGAACACTACGAGATGTCGTCCACTGCTGGGCCTCTGGATTGTTCCAGACACAAAATTCATAAGGCCAAATGCTGGTCGAACACGGTTCACACACACCGATACCATGGAAGAATATTCATAGTTGACAGTAAGCCAGTCGCACATGTTACTGTAACTGTGGAACTTCAACTTCAACAAAAATCGTTCATGTGCCTCACATTGTGTCGCAATACAGATAGAAAAAGGCGATTTGGCACGACAGAAAGTTGCCATCGGTTTTGCAGCCGCCAAATTGTTGCCTGGATTCAAAATTGGGATTCCACACAATACTCATTTTCAATTCGCACGGCGCGATGGTGAGCCACAACCTTACGACAACAAACTACAATGACGAAGCGATTTCTCAATACGTCAAGTTGGCAAGCAAAGATGATTGGCACACGCCGTTGATGGCAGCACCAATTTGTGTTCTGCAAATTGCACACGCTATGCTGATCTCCGTCAAGACCGACGACATTTCACTCGAGGCGTGTCGGCCGCCCAACGGGTTTACATACCTCCGTCAGCCCCAGAGTCTGCGCGCTTCCATGCGTCAAGTCTCGAATGAAGCCTACGATGCCATGCACACGGCTCATATCAACATGCATCGTATTTCGCTCGCGGCCGACGGCATCCCCAATCACATCCGCGTCATGTATGAAGCCGTGGAGAATTATTCACCCCGCGAACGAGAGGAGAGAATGCCCGCGGAGGCCGAATTTATTCGGAGCGAAGCTGCAAACTGCGAAAAGTGGGCGAAGAATGTCGTGAGCGAGTTTGAGTCAACCAAGCGTCTTTTGAATGAAGTACTCGAGTGTTGCCAGGGACGGCAAGGGATGAGCCAGCGCGAAGCGTCGCAAAAGAAGAAGGAAAAACACGATTACGATCTGCAAGTGGCGCGGGCCGAGTCGAAACTCGAGACTTACAAAGCCGACGAGACCAACAATTTGGCGATGCGTCAACAATTACAACGGGATGCGGAAGCACTCAGCAAAACCTCAACCGGAGAAAAGATCATTGATGGTGTGTTCAAGGTGGCTGAAGTCATTGGAACTGTCGTGGGTGCGGCTGCACGGAACTTTGTTGGCCTCCCTGCAGCAAAGAGCAGTGGCGCCCCTTCGAAGAACCTTTCAAAGGACGTGGATCCGCTCTCGAGTGTTGAAATGACGGACCTCCGCGGGCTTGATACCGGGTATTCACGTTTCTTGGCTTGTGCGGACGACCTAATGGTATCGCAAGCAAGAGATTTGGCCAACTTTCTAAGTGGTTTTTCAACGTACGGAGGTATTTTCAACGACCTCCGCAAGGTATCATCACGATGCGATATACGTTTGGTTTCTTATGGTTGCGTAGTATCCACTTTACGTGACAAAAGAGTCGCAAGACTTGGACATGTCAAACAAGCAAGCCAAAAGTAAGCAGCTCAAGCACGACGCCACGGAGGCTTTGAAACGATTTCAAAACATGGTGCGCAACTCGGAAACCATGCGCAAGCAGTTCGCTGAGGGCGAGCAAGATTTGCGGGACCGCCGAGTCATTGCCAGTGCGAGACGCGAGAAACTGAAACTCACGACGCGTCTGCACCACAGCGTTATCCAGCAAGAAAAAATTATCAACCAACGCATGGCGGCGGCCAAGGCGCAACAAGAAAGCGCAGAACGGGCCCTCGTAGAAATCCAAGGAGAGAGTGCGACGATTGCCAACACAATCAATTTGCTCACGCATGTTCTCGTCCAACTCAATGATTTGGGCAAGCAGTGGAAGGAAATCTCAACGTTCTTTCATTTGCTATCCAACTCGATGGCGCAAGCGAGCAAAGATATCCACCACACGGCCCGGCTCCTCGAAAACGCGTCTGTCGCCGGGATGGTGGTCACGGATGCGTACAGCGAAGGCCTCCTCGACGCGTGTATCAAGGCGCACGCGCAAGCCAAGTTTGTGCACCTCACGTCTTCCATGTACTTTGATGTGTCCAAGAAGTTCTTTCTCGAAGACCTCAACACGTTGCCTGGGATCCTCAATATGACACCAGAGGCTGCAGTGCTTGAAGTCGAGAGGCGGAAGGTGCGGCTGTCGACATCACGCGAAGGCATCGAAGAACTAGTGCTCAAGAAACACAAAGAAATGGTCAGGTTCATGACCGGCTTTGTGGAGAGAGGCAAGCAGGACTACGTGAAGACAGCCTTGCCTTACCAAGAAAAGTTGCGTGCGGAAGAAGCTATCGAGATCGAAATCCAAGGCCAAATTGAAGCCGAAGAAGTCACGAGTGCGCAGCTCCGCGACGAGCAACTGGTGAATCAGTCCAAGTGCCACTACACAGGTGATGCCTGTTGAAGTCAATCAAGCCATATTGGAATATTTTCTTCTCCCTATCTCTGAATATGCATTTAATGTGTTGAAGAGTTTGCTACTCGTTCGAGTGAGGTCTATCATGTATGCACCTGTCACACATGACCACGACAATTTGTACAAGCTTGCGTGCCCAATCTCCAAAACAGCTGCAAGCCCAACACGAGACTCCATTTTTGGTTCAATTCGGCCTGGGTCACTCCTATCCAAGACATTGTGATGGGTGCCAAGTTTGCGCTTGCTAGATGTGTTTTGGTTTTGGATACCGATGTGATCAGTGCTCTTTAACGTGAAGAAACGATCTTCTCTTAAGTGGTGACGTTGGCTCCATTTGAACATGCAGAGTCGAACTTACATTGGTTTCGTCCCGCATCGCATGCGGCCATTCCAACCGGGGCACAGAAGAAGACTTGACCGCGCACAAAACCTAGCCCTCCTTGAGTGCAAGATAAATGCACTGCTACAGAGTGACGCTGTCCAATTTGATTGGCAAGATGCATGTCCCAAGCGGCGACATTGCCAAAGCCAAAGATGCCTACACCCGCGCCTACAAACGTCGGTGAAAGCATGAAGTACAAAATATTGGTAGAACACACGCCTACGTCAGTCGCAGCTTTGCATGGCTGTGACGAGAGTAACGAGATGGGCGTTGAAATGGACGACGACGACAGCGAGGGCGTGTAAATAATTGATTGGACAAAGGATTGTCGATTGGAATCTCGAATAGTCGGAACGTTATTGTGATTTCCCAAGCTAACTGTAGGCGAATGTGAAACCCAGGGACATTTGAAGGCTTCATTCGATGACATTGTTAACAGTTGATGAAGTCCAGTACATTTTGTGTCATATTTAAGAGGCTCAAGGAATATTATCGTGGGTCAGCTCAAGAGTTCTTCAACGAGTGATTGCGCAACTTCGTATCGCCTCGCTGATCACGATAGTTGATATTGGCTTTCAAATTTAAGAAGTCAATCGACCAAGTACACATTAGTATATCCAATTTTGAGTACGACATAAAATCTCGACCTCCTTGTCGTCGCCTTCCGCATAAAAATAGGAATTGTCCCGCAATTTGCGTTCCCCAGTCGCGTGCACACGTCCCGCATCTTGGCCAGTAACTCCGTGGCGCTTGTTGCCACCTGCAAATATTGCCCACTTTGTTTACGTACAAAATCTTCGACAAACTCAATCAGCTCGCGACCCACATCTTTTCCTTGGCGGGCTGGAGTGATGCCAATCCACCAAAAGTTCCACACTCGGTCCGTGTCCTTGATCACACTGAACTAGACAAATTCATCGATGGCTCCAGCCGGGTTGTCCACGGCTACAAACGCGTGATGCCGACTGAAGGAATTGGCAACAAGTGCCTGTCCGACTTGTGGCGCTGTTTGAGCAACGCGAGCGATATCGAGAGTTGCTATTTGTGTACTGCTCTCTGAAGAATTGTGATTTCTCTGTGGGAATTTGTGGTCGCTACAAGTGGGCTGCCTGCGTGGCACGTTTTTAGTCGTCCAACGAGAAAACTTGCCGCCAGTGGTTGGAAAAATGATAGCAAATTTCGTTGTTGTCAAGGTGAGTGACGTCATAGGGCGACAGGTTGTGTGTCAAGAAGGTTGCAACCAATTGGCCGTACTGTGTGACTGCATTATCTTTCTGGACACACAAGTTATGGATGGCCATTGAGTAAAGGTAGTGGTGTGCCAAGTCCTGGGTGGATAAATAAATGAAGACCAGTAAATGGTTCATCTTAATTCAGAATTGACTGCTCCTTTGGTTTCATTTTTCTTTGAAGGGCACGGCAAGTTGGGAGTGCGGCGTTTCACTTTGGCCAGTTGAATTCTCCTGAAGGATGTGAACAGTGTGGCTGTCGAAATCTATAAATAGCTTGTCCGTTGAACCAACGACCGATTCCTGGAAACTTCCGTTGGTGCCTCTGACCTAGTGGTGCCACACATTGCCCGCATTACCAAAACATGATTCGCCCCGTGGCTGCCACCGACAGCAAAGCCGACCTCGTCGCCCTTGGCGCCTCGACTGGGATATTCGAGCCTGGTGAAGCAGAGATGCTCCTTGGTGATACGTTGGACCAACTCCAAGCCAATGCCCTTGGCAACCACCATCACGCGTTTGTGGCTGTGGACGATGCGACTGGAGCCATCGATGGCTGGGTCTATTTCAGTGTCATGAAGGACACGGACCGCGTGTGGAACTTGTGGTGGATTGGCGTCGCTCCAGCCCGCCAAGGAAAAGGTGTGGGTCGCCAGCTGATGGAGTTTGTCGAAGGGTTTGTACGCCAACAAGATGGCCGAATTTTGCTGGTTGAAACAAGCGCCACGGAGCGACTGGCCAAGACGCGGGCCGTGTACGCGCGATTGGGGTACACAAACTGCGGCACAATCCCTGATTTTTATGCGGATGGCGATGGAAAGGTCACGTTTTGGAAGCGCATTCTGTAAGGAGGTTTTAAGTCATACTAAAATTGGGTTTACCCATGTGCCCCTGGTCTTTTAGTGTCAAGTCTGAAAGGCAACATCAAATGTGCCAACGAAATACCTTTTTTTCGAGTAGACCCTTTCTGTTCTATTAGAAGGAACTTTGGGAAGTCTTGGCCGTTCACGGATATTTAAACTACAGCGCGAGAGAAAAAGTATTTTTGCGATATCACTCGTTAAAGAATTCGAACGCTTGACTTTGTTAAGCGCTTAAAACAACTCTTGAGCTGGCCCACGACAAACTAACTTGAGTCCCATAAATATGACTAAAAATGTCCTGGTCGTCATATACGATTGACAACGCCAACACACTTGAACTGACCAAAGGTTCACAATGGTCTACAGTCAGCTTGGACAACCGCAAGTAATATTTATGCCAATCGCAATTCCAAGCGAAAATCCGTTGTCAAATCAATTATTTACATGTCGTCGTTGTCGTCGTCGTCCTCGTCAACGTCCATCTCATTGCTCTCGTCAACGTCCATCTCATTGCTCTCGTCATAGCCATGCAAAGCTGCGACTGACGTGGGCGTATGCTCCATCAACGTTTTGTACTTGATGCTGTCTCGGCTGTCTGGGCCAGACCATTTCACAGACACTTCGTAGGCTCGGGTGTATGCATCTTTGGCTTTGGCAATGTCGCCACTCGTGACATGCATCTTGCCAATCAAATTGTACAGCGTTACTTTGTCACCATGGGGATACGGCACGACATAATTCAGCGCGTCCATTTGTTGGTTGAGGATCTCGAGGGTTTGGGTACCAGTCAACGTTCGATCCGTGTACCGCAAGGTATCCATGGCAGCGTAGACAATGTGATGATGGGGATGCAAGACCGAGTTGTCCAGTACTTGTTTGAATTGCAACAACGAAGTAGCACCAACACAACAATCGACAAAGGTCGTTTCTTCACGTTCGAGAACAGCCATCGCGTCGGCTTCCAACACCGTACCACATCCAGTACACGCAAACTGGAGCCTAGTTGGATGGACTATTCCATCGACGCAAGTGGTGCATTGAAAGGCTCGGGTTTTATCAGGGAGACGGCCACGGCAGACGCCACAGCCACACAAAAGGCTATCTTGGGCCATGCGAGCTCGACGCTCAGCCACACATGTATAGTGCGTGTCGTACAAATCAAGCGTGAGCGCCTCGTCTTCAGCAATATCTCGAATGGCTGTAACCCACGCGGAATCGAGTGAAAAATGGACGCTAGTGTTGGGGATGCAGCTGTGTTTGAGCTTGGGCAGGTGCAGAAAGAGGGCTGAGCCAGGGCCAGAGTGGCAGTCGATGGGGAGGCTGTGTGTCGCGAGTACGCCAATCAAATGTGCAACTTGGTTGGTGGTCAATGCCTTGGGAATAGCGCTAGGATGGGCAGCGCGGAGCGCCGTGGCAGCTTGAACGCCGGCATCGTAGTCATCTACGTCTGCATACAAAGCACGAAAACATGCAAAGTCGATTTCATTCGAGTCGAGCAAGTGGAAACACTTGAAGAGATTCTTGCAAGCACTGACCGATGTCAATGCTTGCAATGGTTCGCAGGTTGCAATCAATGCGACAAAGTTGTCCTGGACATACGTAGACAACAAATCCACTTCGTCGTCATCGATGCCTTCGACGCTCTCTTCGATGGGGGCATCGTCGGTATAACCTGAGTCGTCGGTGACATTGGCCGAGGCCACAATGGCGATTTCAGCGAAAATGACATCGCCAGGTCGTAAGGATATCGTGGCCCTCACGTCCCTGTTTGGGTCTTGGGTGACGGGTGCAGCTGCAAACTCGACGGCGGGGAAGTCCATGATTGCAAGATCAACGTGTGGCACTTTTTGCAAAGAAACAGTCAACCCGCCCATTCGGGTGGTGAAGCCGCCCGTTTCGACATGAACGCAGGATAAACCGTGGGTGAAACCAAGCCGCCCACAGTGGAGTGAATGGTTGACCGAATTGTTACAGTATTGGTGGTTGAATTGTATTATAATATTGAAATATCTCGTTCTGACAATATATATGTTTGTTTTGTGTGATAATGGACGGTCATTTTTGCCGGATCAGGACCGGATGAACCGTACTTAGTCGGACTTATTGCAGTAAAATGTCCGGCATTTTCGTCTCGTTTTGGTTGGTCGTGCGTCTCAAATTCACTTGAATTTTGTATGCTGAACTCGAAAGTCGATTTTTGTGGTGCGATTTGCCGGACAATCTCAGGAAGAGCTGTGATTGGCTGTAAATAGAAATAACTAGTGTCCTGTGGAGTGCGTTTTTTGGGACAAAATGACACACTCCAACGGAACGATCCATTCACACGCTTCCATGATGTCTGTGGAGGGCTCGGAGGGCGAATTCACGGTGGCTAAAGCGCGCGCGTTATTGATTGACCCAGACACAGTTAAACGACGAACGGGGTATGTCCAAAAAGTCATTGCATGGCTAAAAGTACGTTGAAATCTTTAACACATTTAAGATCAATCACGACTGCAGGCGAATGCCGAGAGAGCCACCATCCTCTTAGACACGACTCCTCCAACCATCAATCTTGATTTGTTCAACTGCGAGGAGCACTTATTTCCGTACCTCGTGTGGCGTCTGAATAAAGGAGACATCGAACATGTCGATACTTTAAAGGGGTATGTTGGTGCCGTGGAATGGCTCTATAGGTGTGAACACCGCCAAGTCCCGCCAGAGTTTACAGAGGCTTCGGACGTTTACAAGGGTATGTGCGCGCATCAAATACCACTGACACGACTTCCATATTTCGTAGGACTCGAAAAAATGATGACAAAGTCCGTTCACTTGGGCAAGCGGTTGTCGCCGGTATTACGCGAAATGACGTGGGATGAATATGGAATCATTTGCCACAACCTGCTTCAGTTGGCAAAGAATCCGGGCTTTGCGCACTGTTTCCAAATGTGGCATGGAATATGATGAGTCGCTGAATATCAACGGCCGAAATCCACACGAATCATCTCTTTGTTGACCGCGACGCTATTGCAGTGTCTATTCATATGGACAAGCAAAATCGACGAGGTGCGTTTGCTGCTCTCGATGTGCCAAGACTTTTGTATGAGAGTAGGAAAGAAACCGCCCAAGACAATTCATATTTACGCCAACCCACTCAAGCCAAGTGTGTGCTCGTTTTTGGGACTGGGTGTGTAT
>VJMH01000112.1:0-16145 GCA_009835185.1 Aphanomyces stellatus
TGTGCTTGCCTTATACAAATCTCGTATCCTGCGTTGTAGCAGCGACCGCCAACAAAACGAAATGCGTGCGCGCGCCTCCCAACGATGACGACGATGCGTCGACGCCCTCCATGATGACGCGCCAATTCCAAACGCTGCGTCACCTCCTCGCAGACTTTAGCCCAGCGCCGAAAACTATGGCCCGGCGCACCGCCCGCTGCAAGACATTCCCCGACGACCATACGATTTCGGCGCTCACGCCGCTCAGCTCATCCACGATTCGATGGCTACCCAAACCTCCCCACGGGTACACATTCCACTTCGTCATCGTCATTCCCGAGCTTCATCTAGACCATTGCATGTGCCCGTGACGGGCTGCCTCTACTATTGCATCGACGAATACGCCGCCTCCAAGTTGAGGCACGAGCCACAGTCGCGTCTTGACAACCCGGCGACATCGCTCGGCATCGTCGCATCCAACGAAGCCAACGACGCGGCCATGGCCAAGAGCCATCGGCTCGCGCAAGCACATGAAGCCGACATGACGCTTGCGGCCCTGCATGAAGACGACGACGACACTCTTGCCTTCCACGTCGTACATGTGCCCAAAGACAAAGACCATGTCGTCCACGCAACCCGCCAACGCGACAGCCCATCAGCATCATCGCCGCCGCTGCGTTTCGCCCCCGCGAACGTCTCGCACTTGATCCAAACCGCGGCATGCCATGCACTTGTTGATGGGTTGCCCGAGGACCATAGACTGCACGTTCACAGTCGGTAAGTCTGATGCTTTTCGTCATCGTCGTCATCCTGGCTGGTGGAGCGTAGGTACCCGCGGGAAACATTTGGCGCGGTGGCCACGTTGGGCCATTTGTACGTGGCAGTCCCGAGGCACCCGTCAGTGGCTGGACAGCACCACCCGCTCTTGACGAGTGCTTTGCGGCCCGTCGGTGTCGACGCGATGCGGGTGTTGGTGGCCACGTACCTTGTCCGCGACCCGACTGTACGCGAGGCGACCGATCCAATAATATTTGGAGGCCATGTGTAGGTCACGGAACCATCGGCGTGCTTTGCGTTGTATCGGCCAACCATGGGGTCAGACCCAACGACGGCTTACTGTGTCGTGGAAAACCCGAGCTTTCTCCTGCCGCCCTCGTCCACCGTGGACGTCCCCGCGCTGCTGGTGCAGTATGTGACTACGCCCCAGGGCGCCAGTCACGAATTGACGACGCCTACTGACCACGTGTCGATTCTCGGATCGTTTTGTCGCTGGCGCTCGTGCTTGGACTTGGCCACGCCTAGCGCTTCATCGTTGTGCCCGAGCCACCATCGCGTCGAGGTGCGACTCGTGTCGTGCGGGGTTGTGTGACCCCCGTCGTAGAAACAATTGAACCCTGACGAACGCCAACAATTTGTCGGCAGGGACGCTTCGGTCAAGGCAGGCGCGGCGCCCGCCATGGAAATCCGGCACATCAAGCAGTCGAGTTCGCTGCTTGAAGTAGACTCTCTGGATCGCATGATCCTCATGCCTCGTCCTAGGAACTCCTCAACAAGCAACTCGGCACAACGTTGTCGTCGTTTCTCGACAAAGTCCAATTAGATGGATCAAACCCTTCGCTGGCAGCCAAGTTCCTCGCGCCGACGAATAAGGACGCTGCTGACCAACTCGCCGACGAGAAGCGCATGCTCGAGTCCATACTGCAAGTGGAACAAGATGTCACCGACGAAGTGAATGCGCTCGTCGCGCTCGGTACGACATGTCGAGGTGCGAGGGTCACGATCGAGTAGGTGTCTACCCGACGGCGGAACTCGGTCTGCTGCGACAAAAGGACGCTGCGGTGCGCCGCCCCCCTTACCGTGCACGAGGAGTTCATGTTCTGTTGATATAGTCGATGACTGCGCTACAAGCGAGCCAGAGGAAGGTCAAGCTCTTTCGCACGCGCCGCCAAGAGGTTGGAGAGATGATGCGAGGCGGCGACTCGCAACGTCGTCGTAGGAGGAAGAGAAGCTGCAGCAACACCCGCCCAAGTCGCTGAGGAAGTTGCTCCTCCCGTCCAAGTCATGCCCGAACGTGACCAAGGGCCTCGGCAAGCCGCGCAAGCTGCGGCGCGACGCCAAGGGTTGAGCTGCTGCCGTGGCGCCTGCAACAACAGCGAAAAGCTCCGTCGTGTTCCTCGGGTCAATTCCTTCTAAGTGCGGTTTTATGTGGGCGCCACCAATGTTCTGATCGAACTTAATCGAAATTTTCTTCCCCACCCAAAGTCCACCATCCAATATTGAGCAGTCGAAGGATGTCTCGCGCCCGAGTGTACGCCGATGTGTGCGAGTCCCGCCCGCGCGAGTACTGGGACTACGAGAACTTGAACGTGAGCTGGGGGGACCAGGACTCGTATGAGGTGTGCCGCAAGATCGGCCGCGGCAAGTACAGCGAGGTCTTTGAAGGCGTGAACGCCGCGAACGGGAGCAAATGCGTGATCAAGATTCTCAAGCCCGTGAAGAAGAAGAAGATCAAGCGCGAGATCAAGATCTTGCAAAATTTGAGCGGCGGGACCAACATTGTCCAGCTCCTCGACGTCGTCCGCGACCCGCAGTCGAAAACCCCCTCGCTCGTATTTGAATACATCAACAACGCCGACTTCAAGACGCTGTACCCGACGTTGACGGACTTTGACATTCGGTACTACATTTTCGAGTTGCTCAAGGCGCTCGACTTTTGCCACGCGAACGGGATCATGCACCGCGACGTCAAGCCGCACAACGTCATGATCGACCACGAGAAGCGCCAATTGCGCCTCATTGACTTTGGCCTGGCCGAATTTTACCACCCAAACCGCGAATACAACGTCCGAGTTGCGTCGCGCTACTTCAAGGGCCCCGAATTGCTCGTCGACATGCAGGAATACGACTACTCGCTCGACATGTGGTCGGTCGGGTGCGTCCTCGCCGGCATGATCTTCAAGAAGGAACCGTTCTTCCATGGCCATGACAATTGCGACCAGCTGGTCAAGATCGCCAAGGTCAAGGGCACGGAAGAACTCTTTGACTACCTCACCACATACGACCTCGAACTGGACCCGCAGTATGACGGCATCCTCGGGACGCACTCGAAGAAACCGTGGGACAAGTTTATCTCGGCCGACAACAAGCACTTGGTCTCGCCCGACGCACTTGACTTTTTGGATGGCTTGCTCAAATTTGACCACCAAGAACGCTTGACTGCGAAGGAAGCGATGGCGCATCCGTACTTTCAAGTGATCCGCGACTACCACGACACCAAGAGCAAGGCCCAGCCCGACTATACGTCCAGCCCGTCGGACGCGAGCTCATAAAGCGGCCTCCATGCGAGCGACACGCCAGCGACGAAGAAAACAAAACAGCATAGATATAACACACACAACGAGAGCGCTTTGTGATGATCGGATCTTTCGATTACATTGGACTCGGACAGCTGGCTTTGCCTTGGCTTAAATATTGATGGATAGCGCTGACGTGGCGTGGTCGGTGCCGTAATCCACTGCCCGAGCGTCAATGTCCTAGAAACAAAAGTTGAGCAAGTGTTGCCCACGTTGCTGCATCCTTACTTGAAAGTAGAGGAGGCGGGTTTTCGGGCTAAACAATGCCGCGGCGGGTGGAAACGTCGCGGGGTTGGCGCGACGACGACGACGTTGACCTTGGCAGTAGACCCACATCGCCAGGGCCTAGGGAGAATGTTTTGAGCAACAGTTGCTGGCGGTGTGTACCAAGAAGGCAAAGCCCAGGACGAGGGGACCCGCGGTCGAGGTGGATGAGGGAGCATCCATGATTTCGTTGGAGGGGCGGCGGGAACACGCAATGCCCACACCGAGAGTCGAATTGCACTGTTCGGGTGGCGGTTCAACATGTCCATAGGGGGGAGAGGGGTACCTGGCACACGCCATTGACACACACGCCATTGTTGGAGCAGACGGCACCCGTGTCTTTGTGTTTGGGGCACACGAGATGCGAGCAGTCGGCGCCAGTGTAGCCTGGGCTGCAGGCACATCCTGAGCCAGTCCACACGCCCATGTTGGAGCAGAGGTTGACATTGCACATGTCTTGCGGATTACGGGGGCACCTACACGGCAGCAAATGAGTATACGTCATCACAGTATGGCAATAATAGTACGTGAGGCTGCCAGTGTAGCGGTTGCCTTCGTCGTCGACGGCGGTGGAAATGGCAACGACACTCGAGCCTTGGTCGAATGGACACGAGACAGTCGTGTGGCCGACGGCAATTTGAAGCGATGTTGCGTTGCAGCCTTGGACTTGAAAGCAGTACGACGCCGTCGTGGGGCTACGTTTGGAATCAGATGATGACGTGATCATCATAGGCAAAATCGTACGAGGCGCGGGCTGTCTGCGATTGCAACGCGCCACGGAAACACAGACTCGTGAGGCCAATGGTCTCCAGCAACGAACCGCGCGCGGCGGGCTACTCGGTCCATGAAATAATGAATGGCCAGGAGACGTCGACGTACGGTGCTGCCAATGCCACGGCAATCCATGCCAGCCAGCGGCACGAATCGGGGGCAGTAGTTGGCAAAGGCATCGCGTCCGCCTATGGATTTCGTCAACAATTGGCCACGGATGACGTTGACACCGATAAAGGGGCTGTTGAAGTACTGAAAGGCGGGAGGCAATGGCGTCGAAAAGGCCGCGAGATTGCACACGCCTTTGCTCGTGTAGTCTGGCGTGCAGTCCCGGCTTTGAGAGTCGTAGCAGAGTGAGCCGGGAAAGTCGGTGCATCGCCCCCTAGTGGTTTGTCACCCCCTCTGGTCTCGACAAGCTTACGTACGTGGCCAACGCGCAGCCGCCCCCGCGTCCATATCGTAGCGTCTAAGGGGGGTGAACCACCCGTCAATTCCACCGTGGGCAATATTAAATTACCTGGGCACGCGTGTAGTTGACTTGATACCACCCGCTGTCTTCAAACGCTGCGAGCGTGAACATCGAGTAGACGGGCACGCTCGTACTCGTTGCCATCATGTACTCTGTACACTCATGGGTCCACTGTGTACAAAAGACCATCGTACCGTTGAGGAAGAGACGTTTGGCCCAGTGGCTCGTATAAGACTGCGCGTTGTCGCTCTGGAGCTCGCCCCCCGC
Source organism: Aphanomyces stellatus (assembly GCA_009835185.1). NCBI lineage: Eukaryota > Oomycota > Saprolegniomycetes > Saprolegniales > Verrucalvaceae > Aphanomyces > Aphanomyces stellatus. The sequence continues at coordinate 5,104 of VJMH01000112.1, forward strand.
GACGCCCGAACAGTTGAAGTACGTTTGTACGAACTGTTTGACTTTGGGCGTCGTGAGGCGGGCGATGTTTGTAGCATTGGGGCCGGGGGTGACCTGGACGACGTTGGCGGCGCCCCATGGAAGGCCATTGTTTGGACGACGGTACGAGCCAAAAAGGGATGAGGAAAATCCGAGGGCATGCGAGAGTTCATGGAGGATCGTGCCAATCTGGGTAATGCGAAGGGCTGGGTCAGCATTCAATCTACGACGCATAAGAGTCGGACGACGAGGACGACGCGTACTGTTGGGGGCCAAAGTTGGCTTGCGCCGAGATCGGGCGACCAAACTGGTCTTGGTTGCACGGAATCGCCCACGCAATGACCCCCGTGCCGACGGGGCGCGCCGTCACATGGAGAAGAAAGTCCGCGCCGGAGAGACCTGGGGACGTGTATTGAGCAGGGAACGAACCAGTGCAGCACGCCCACGCAGGGGTCCCACATTTGATACCAGGGACCTAGTGTCATCCAACAAATTAGTGGGGAAGGGGGAGAGGAGTGGCCATACGGTCAAAGTGTCGACGGGGTGCACCGAGAGGATCGAACTAAAGTATTCTTGGGCAGCAGGCAAGAGAACCGTCGTGATGAAGTCGAGCTTGTCCTGTAGACAGGCTGCATGAGGTGCCAAAAGGAGAGAAAATATGGTACCGTCGTGAGCACGTCGTTGGCCGTACATGTGTAATTGGCATTGTCCAACTGGACGAGTTGACCCGTTTGTTGGCAGGCAAAGCCAGGATCCCTGACCATCCAATTAGATTGCAGAAGTACAAGTCGTTGTACCGGACGAGCTTGGAGAGGTCAAAGGCGACACGGAGGGGCTTGAAGACATTTGAGGATGTATTCGACGAGGACGTTTGATCCTGCGCCGCCAAGTGACGATGTCCGTGGGATTCTTGGTGGTCACCATGACTGAGATGATGATGGTGGTGGTCATGGTGAGGCACCAAGATTTGGTGGGCGGTGACGGACGTCGTGTCGATCGAGTTCTACAAGATTGGCGTCCCATGACTTCGAGTAACCACACTGATGACCTACCAAGAAGGTATCGATCACTTGATCGTGTCCGCAATTGTGGTGTCCAAGTGCCACCGCATACGTCATGACAAATGCAAGGACTGGCAGCCAGGATTGCCAGTGCATCATGTGCGAATGTTGGGTACGACGGGATCAATGCCAAAGTGATGTCTACGCTTGCGCATCATGGTGACCCACACGGCAAGATGATGATCAAGCTCGGCGGCACCCGCCAGGACACGCACTCGAACACGTCGTTGGTCTCTTCTCGCCTGCGTTGCGCGCCTCCCAAAGATCCAACCGTCGAAATGTGTCAACGGCCGTCGAACAAAAGAAACATGCACCTGTGGCTGCATTATCGCTCATAAAATAATTATATCCAAATGAGCCGATATCGAACGATGGAGAACAACACCGTTCCGATCTTCATGGTTTAAAAGCATAGGTACCATTGTATGGGTTTGTTGAAAACATCAAGATTTTGATATTTTATTACAGCAACCTTGCCCAAAATATCGCTATTATGAGAAATGGTCAGTTATTGCGACCTTGCCGAGATCCACCCTTGTCATGGAATTGTACGCTCAATGTACATTGTACTGTGTACTAAATGTATGTATTGAAACGATGGAATGAACGGCCATTTTTGTACATTACATCAGCGTACAATGCCACATGGCTATCTGAGTTGGGCCGGTTTGATTGGCAAAATTTTTTCGACTGGATTTGAGTATACTCTTGACGCACTGTGTACATCAAGTTCAAGCAGATGGTTGAGGTACTTTCTTGAGGAAGATGTCCCGGGGAAGAGACTCGAAGGATGATCGATGGCTTTGATTGGGCACAACCCATCTCGCAGAGTCTGCACCCACTGCCCTTGCCACAAGATATTGAGCCCCCTCTTCATCCTTCAGACTTCATTTTGGATTTCGCTCGCCCCCAAACACTCGCCGCCATGCTCCCGTACGGCTCTGAATCCCGAGGTACCCATCCACACAGTCGAGCTCTCGAGGCTGATCCTTTTCCAGAACTCAAAAACATCCGCATCGCCCGCAAGTCGCATGAATTCTCGTGGAAGCAACTCGCAGTCGGCGCGTCCTTGACCGTCGCTGGCTTGGGCTACTGTGCCACGCTCCACAGCATGATGGCCCAGCAATCGGCTGCTCTGGCTTCAATCCAAGCGCAAATGTAATTGGATGGTCCTACCATCCACTCGACTCACATCAACGTAGGACTCCCTCAAGCTTGTCGGCCATCCAACCCTTCAAGACCCATGGCAAGGCCACCAAAGCCAAAGAAGATGCCATCAACACACCCGTGCCGCACAAGTACGCGGTCCCGCATGTCACGCCCCGCAAGACACAAGATTTTCGTGGCACATGCTGGGACTTTGCCACGGTTTCGGTGCTAGAGTACACGTACCGCCAACAAGGCATTGCCAATGGCTGGCTCACCCCCGACACGTATGTCTCGTTGTCTGAGCAAGCTTACGGCGCCGACCTCCTCCGTCTTTGCACGTCGGTGGACAAGGCCAAGTGCTACAGCACCGCCGCCGCCAACTCGACCGAAGGTGGTTTTGTCGCTGAGCTGGCCTTGTTGGCCAAGGACATTGCCATCTTTCCCGACGCTGTGTGCCCATATGTGCCCCAGCCTGACCACGACACCGAGTGTCCTGGCTTGACGGCCGCCGCCAAGTCCAAAAATCCGTTGCGTGTCACGGTCAACAAACTCACGACGGTTGTCGACGCCGCCGAAATCAAGCGCGCGCTCGTGACGGACCAGCGTGCGATGGCGTTGAGTACGACGATGGCCATGTTGACGCACTACCAACCGTGTGTGGGCGAGTTGACCAAGGACCCCCGCTGCGATGTCACGTCGTCTCAATGCACCCTCTGCCCACCCAACTCCTTCCAAACGGCGTGTTGCATCCCCGTGAAAGATGGTGAAGACTACAACTTGGATGGGGAATTCATCTCCCATTATGGCATGGAAGCTGAGGGTGGTCATGCCATGACGATTGTGGGGTACAACGATGCGTACCGGACCCAAGACGGCGCGACCGGTGGCTACATTCTTAAAAACTCGTGGTGGGACGGCGTCGACCCGGCCTTGGGGCCCAAGCACGCCCGTGGGAGCCACAGCATCCGGTATTGGCTCCAGGACATCCAAGCCTTTGAAGAACGCTTTTCGTGCCCCAACTCGGCCAACCCCAACAACTGGTACTCGTGCCAAGGCAGCGTCGGTGTGATCAAGACCAAACAACAGGGTTTTGGTGGCCCCATCGCCCAAAAGGTTCAAGTCAATGCGACGGGCGACCTCTGTTTGCTTGAAGAAACCCGCCAAGATGCCATCGCCAACATTTCGCCCCTTCACCTCAACTGTTTGGACAAGTCTAGCCAACTTTGTACGCCTGGCTTGACGTACTTTACTCGCAACCTCACGTTGGTCGGCGACCACTTTAACGTGCTCTGCCTCTTTGAGTACAACAAGACGGGCGTCTCGCATGACTTGTGCCTCCCACCCATGCTCATCCAAGATATTGCACACACGCTTCAACCCGTGGCCGAAGAACTCCGTGAAAACGACCCCGATCTCTGCGGCTTTTATTTTTTTCCCTACCAAAAGCAGCTGGACCAATACCAACGCGGCTGGGAAATGACGGTCGACAACCTCGACGTGACGTGGGCACCCCAATCGTATGCGGCCAACGCAGCCAAGTTCCCCCACTTGGACTATTCGCTCGTGCGCAACTCGACCAAGAAGCAACACATCCCCGCAGATGCCCCGCCCTTCCCCCTCGCTGTCCTCAAGCAATAAATCAATGTTGACTGTAGCGTCGTACGATAGTAACGTGTAATACACCCCCTCACTTAGGAATCAATGTCTGGGACATTACCCTTGAATGATGCATGGACCCATTCCAGGGAGTGCTGTTGGTGTGAATTGTAGTTGGCGTTGACAATCTTGGACAGGGGTGACGCGGGTTTTTTTTTCTGGATTTCAACTTGAAGTTCAAAATGCAAACTTCAACGTCAAAGTGGTTCAACACCCAACTCGTCGACACATCGAATTCCCCGAGCTTTTGATGCCTTCCTTGTTAGAGTATACTAGATCCAGCGCTTGACTATTCAAACGACATGTGCATCGAGTCTTGTGTTTTGCTCACCACAACCATTATTGGCCAAGTGTTTTCTGTCGGCACATGGTCGGACAGAATGGGCGTTTTGAAGAATGCAGGTGCCATCGAATGTCGACCTTTCTATGGAGAATCCATAATCAGATATCAGGTGATCGGCCCTGCTGATTGGTGCTGTTGTCAAAGTCAAACAGTCAGTCCAAACCATCACTTTGGATTTCCCCGTGACGTCGTGGCCCCATCTCGATGCTGCCCTACGGCTCTGAATCCCGAGGTAGATGATAAGCTTGAGCCATGGTTGACCCCATGTCGAACGCACTAGCACTCAAGACCATCCGCGTCGCCCACAAGTCGCATGAATTCTCGTGGAAGCAACTCGCAGTCAGTGCGTCCTTGACTGTCGCTGGTTTGGGCTACTGTGCCACGCTCCACAGCCTCATGGCCCAACAATCAGCGGCTCTGGCATCAATCCAAGCGCAAATGTAATTGGCAGAATGTAGTATGGCTCATTTGGCCAACCTAGAAATGGCGCGTCGAGCTTGTCTAGTGTCCAAGCCGTCAAGCCACACACCAAGGCGATCAAAATCAGTGCTGCCTTGGACACTCCCCTGCCGCACAAATTTGCTCTCCAACACGTCACACCCCGCAAGACACAAGACATGCGTGGCACATGCTGGGACTTTGCTACGGTTTCAGTCTTGGAGTACACATACCGCCAGCAAGGCATTGCCAATGGCTGGCTCGCCCCCGACACGTATGTTTCGCTGTCCGAACAAGCATATGGCGCCGAAGTCTTGAGACTCTGCACGTCGGTGGACAAGGTCAAGTGTTATAGCACCGCCGCCGCCAACTCGACCGAAGGTGGTTGGGTGGCTGAGCTAGCCATGTTGGCCAAGGACATTGCCATTTTCCCTGAAGCCATTTGTCCGTACGAGGTCAACCCTGGCAACGACGCGACTTGTGCTGGGGTGACCCCCGCCACCAAGTCTAACAACCCGCTCAAGGTCTCAGTCAATAAACTCACAACGTACATCGACCCAATTGATATCAAGCGCGCGCTCGTGACGGACCAGCGTGCGATGGCGCTGACGTCAACATTGGCTGAATTGACGCACTACCAACCCTGCGTTGGCGAATTGACCAAGGACCCCCGCTGCGACGTCACGTCTTCTCAGTGCACAACGTGCCCACCCAACTCGTTTCAAACTGCATGCTGCATCCCTGTGAAAGGCGGGAACGACTACAATTTGGATGGTGAATTCATTTCCCATTATGGCATGGACTATGAAGGAGGGCATGTGATGACGTTTGTCGGTTACAACGATGCCTTTCGAACCCAAGACGGCGCGACCGGTGGCTACATTCTCAAAAACTCGTGGTGGGACGGCGCCGATCCAGCTTTGGGGCCCAAAAATGTCCACGGTAGCCACAGCATCCGATATTGGCTCCAGGACATCCAAGCCTTTGAAGAACGCTTTTCGTGCCCCAACTCGGCCAACCCCAACAACTGGTACTCGTGCCAAGGCAGCGTCGGTGTGATCAAGACCAAACAACAGGGTTTTGGTGGCCCCATCGCCCAAAAGGTTCAAGTCAATGCGACGGGCGACCTCTGTTTGCTTGAAGAAACCCGCCAAGATGCCATCGCCAACATTTCGCCCCTTCACCTCAACTGTTTGGACAAGTCTGGCCAACTTTGTACGCCTGGCTTGACGTACTTTACTCGCAACCTCACGTTGGTCGGCGACCACTTTAACGTGCTCTGCCTCTTTGAGTACAACAAGACGGGCGTCTCGCATGACTTGTGCCTCCCACCCATGCTCATCAAAGATATTGCACACACGCTTCAACCTGTGGCCGACGAACTTCGTGAAAACGACCCCGATCTCTGCGGCTTTTATTTCTTCCCGTACGAAAAACAACTCGCCCAATTCGAGCGAGGCTGGGAGTTGAACGTGGACAACCTCGATGTGACGTGGGCACCCCAATCGTATGCGGCCAACGCAGCCAAGTTCCCCCACTTGGACTATTCGCTTGTGCGCAACTCGACCAAGAAGCAAAAGTTGCCCGTGCACGCCCCCCCGTTTCCCCTCGCTGCTCTCAAGCAGTGATCAGTGCCCTTGCAGCCAACTTTTTGTTTTGCAAGTCCAATGTGTCGAACGTGTTTGACGCAGAAACATAAAACGTGATAAAGCTTTTCCTATATTGGGTTGATTTTGGATTTGCGCGTCACTGACATGGGCGTTTTGGATCGAGGCGGGCCATGTTTGCAGGCGAGGCACCAGCGATCTTTGTTTGCAGCGGCGTCTTCTAGAGCTCGATGGACACGGCGATATCGCTGACCCACCACTTGAAGCGTGCAGTTGGGACATCCCACAGACACATGTACGAGAAGCCATTTCACAAGTGCCACGTGCCCACGCATCGACGCACTTTCGAGCAAAAGAGGTTGGGCTACATGGGGGTATTCTTGAACGAGCCATGACACGACATCCACATCACCATGTCGAGCCACTGCCGCGGCCACGTCAACCTCACACTTTAGCGTGCATGTTTCAAGCAGCCATTTGGCCATCGCTGAGTGGCCCATTTGAGCAGCCAAGAGCGGGGCTCGGTCGCTGCAGCCTTCACTTCGATTAGCCAAGAGCCATTGGACGACCTTCCAATGGTTGTCGCGGGCAGCAAAATCCACGGCATCGGTCGTACAACCCGCGTTGGTGTGTTCATGCAACCACTGAACCATCGCCAAATGGCCATTGCTCGCAGCACCATCCATGGCGTTTGTCGAACATCGTTCAATCCTCGCTTGCAAGAGAAAGCCAACCACGTCCATGTGGTTGTTGGTTGCGGCCAAATCCATGGCCTCGACCGTGCACCCTTCGGTGCGATTCACATGGAGCCATTGGACAACGTCCAAATGACCATTGCCTGCCGCGCGATCCATGGCCAAGGTCGTACAAGTGCCGCCACGGGTGTGCAAACAGTGCAGGACTTGCAGATGGCCATTGGCTGCCACGCGATCCAATTTGTACAGCTCGGGAATGTAAAAGCGCGGATACAACGCGAGGAGGAATTCCAGACATGCCATGTGCCCAAATTCTGCCGCCGCCACCATGGCCGTGCCAAACTGCAAGCTGCCGTCGGGCGGAGGATGGTCTCGAAGCCAATGCAGTACTCCAAGGTGGCCAAACTTGGCGGCGGCAGCTGCACAGGCGTCCGTGGCATTCCAGCCTTGCTCGATGAGGAAGTCGAGAATATCTAGATGGCCATTGCCAGCCACCATGTCGAAAATCTCGCCTCGTTGGGGCATACCGTGTTGGAGTAAATACGCCAGCACTTCCAAATGGCCATGCGTCGCAGCCAGCATCACGGCGCGAGCGGAGAAGCGTTCTGTCGGGGAGGAATTCGTGTGGAGAAACTGGACCATCTCGAGGTTGCCGTGTTCGACAGCGTAGTCAAACGCTCGGCTTGAGCATCGAGCGGTGCCGTAGAGCAGGCGCAAGGCGGCGAGATTGTTGAGCATGGCGGCCACATCCACAAAACTAACACGACCCGACAGGAGCAAGTTGGGATTGACGTGGGCCACAAGAAAGCCAAGCAACGGAGCGTCAGAGGTCGAAATGGCATGGATCACGACGACAGGGACAAGGACATTCACGTCAAAGCAAGCAAATAGTTTCAAGAGCCGAGTTGTACCATGCATGAGAAGCCACGGAGCGAGAAGAGCTTGGGCGTCTCGGATAGTTTTGTTGAGCTGCGCCATCGTGGGGACATTGCACTCGAGGTCCAGCAACCCCATCATGTCGGCAAAGACACCGCGTTGAAAGGTCGCGATGGCAGACATGAGCGTAGGTGACCCCAGCACACACATCCAAGTTGAGGGTAAAGCATGCCAACCCACGCCATTGGATTTCTTCTTCTCGTTGTGTCGGCGATCATCATCGGACTCCATGCTGCTGGTCCCAAACGGGCCATATCCGTCCTCGGTGTTGGAAACGGGCATTGGCGCGACGTTGTTTCGATGTATTACCAGGAAGGTTGTGGCCAATCAACGATTCCGATCGGGGGAAATTGTTCGAAACCGCATTTCGAACTGACACCATTGGTGTTGTCAACGGACACCGTTGACTCCGCCCGAAATCTCACGCTTGTGGTCGTGGGGACTTGGTGCTCTCGTCGATGGTACCACCCGCCTCTCCCACCTTCCTCATGGGGGAACACCATTGATGCCAACGACTGGCATTGCTCCAAGGCGTACAAGTCGACGGGCGTCTGCCACCCACATTGGGCGTTCGATGTAACAGATGCACCAGCGATAGTCCGTTGAGGTATTTTCAAAGACGCGGTGGTGTTTTGTGATCAATTGAAGCGCCAAATTATGGCATCCGATCGAAACATTCGCGACGATCCATTTCACGACAGCTTAATGACCCTCTCGTGCTGCGACGTCGTATGACTTGAGCAATTTTGTTGCGTCCGAGGAAAGACTTATTGGGATTTTGAGATCGACAATTGGCTTCGATGTCACACTGGTGTCGTCGAGGAGATGCAAGGTTTATGGTTTACCACAGCGAGATTGAGGTAAATCATCGCAATGCCGTTTCTTGTTCACATGAAGCCACTGGGACTTCAATCGAGCATTCGATCGTGGTCGTTCAAAGACTGAGTCATTTTCGATATTTTCTTCATGGACGAATTCACGTCTCGTGAATCGTGTGATGCAACTGCAACGGAGTAGTGGGGGGGGTTAACCACACATCATCGTGAGAGTTGCATCATAAGTTGCAGACTTTGTTCAAGAAACTGCTGATGTTTGTCTTCCTGCCAAGTCTCGAGCTTTGAAACAAACCGAACCGTCCTAATTCGAACAATAACGTTTGGCCGTAATTTCCTGGCCACAATTGAAACTGCTCACAAAACCGAACCGTTACAACGCAAATGACAGAAAAATCGGAGAAACCTTCACTGGCCCTTTCTCCGCCTCGTGGAGGAAGATTCAATTAGATCCGCAGACGACCTGCTCTTCGGCATATGAGGCTTCAATTCACGCATCTCAATGGCATTATTGCGCTGCTCTGCGGGAACAACATGCTCAACTACATTGATCGCGGCATCATCTCTCGTGCGCCAGTTCAATTCCAAGCCTTCATCGAAGAGTACCACAGCGTCGATCGAAGCCATGTAAACATCTACATTGGCTTTTTGGTGTCGGCATTCATTGCATCGTACTCGATCTTCATCTGCGTTTTTGGTTACCTCTCCATGACCCGCCGCCCGTTCCAGCTCATTGCGATCGGGCTCTTCATTTGGGTCTTGTCCGTCGTCGTTTGCGGACTAGCCAAGCCGTTCCAGAGCTTTGACTTGCTTCTCGTCGGTCGCCTTCTCAGCGGCATTGGTGAAGCGTCCTTCCAGGCCACGACTCCTTGGGCGGCGCGAACTCCTCCTTTTATCGATGCGTTCGCGCCTCCCAAGTCCCGGACGCTCTATCTCGGTACGTTTACTGCGCCATTCCCGTTGGCACGGCCATTGGATACACTTACGGCGCCGCGCTGTAGAGTATTTGGGACATTGCGTTCTATGTGTTGGCCATCTTGATGCTGCCCTGTGCGATCCTCTGCTGGAAGTGCATTCCAGCTGACTACGACCACCCACTCGGTTAGCCATGAAACCACCAAGCGAATAAACAACTTCCCGCAGAAGTCATTGACGAGGATCGATCACAGTGCCTCCTGTCCCCCGCCCAGAAAGCCACGTCGCAGCCCCCTGAAGCGACCCATGCACCTGCTTCCCACAACGACGAAAGCCAATCCAACTCGGTTGTAACCCATGTCGTCTCAATTCTCCGCCAGCCCATGTTTCTCACCACAACACTTGGTGTCGCTGCTAGCTGTTTCACGTTGGCTGGCATGGGCACGTTTGCCCCGGCCATCTTGATCAGCTACGGCATCCTCGGCTCTTCACGGTCCTGTCTTTTGCAAGTTCCTCTCTTGGTGAAAATCCGTATGGCAGAGCAATCGATTCATGGGGCAGTGTATTCATTAGAGGCTCCGTTATGTGGGTTGCTGTCGTTGGCAACAACCTCCCAAAATGTTTATTAACCTTCAAATTGTATGTGAAATTTCGTTGAACAAAAGTACTGTGTGCGTCGGATCGCGTGGAAATGGAGATGTGCGAAGACCGATTTGGGGTCTTCGCACATCTGGTTGTCGATCTGAGGCCGTCCTTTATGCCGATCTGGTAGATTATCAGATCTGGCATCTGAAGCATTTTTGGAAGCCATCCAATGTTCACTCGATTTTCAACCAAAAATTGAACAATCTCCAGTTGATTGTTGGTGGCGGCTAAATCCATGGCGATATTGATACATCCTTCGCTGCGATTTGAATGCAGCCACATGACAATCCATATGTCCATCGGATGCCGCTTGTTTCATTGCCGCGGTCGTACAAGTGTCACCATGAGAATGCAAGTATTGAAGAACATCCAAATGACCATTTGCAGCGACAGTAATGGATATGCTCAGTCGTAGTTCAATCATGGCATTTGCGCAGAGCAATTTTACACCTTTCTATTCACCAAAACGAAGCTTGAGATACGCAACGATTCGTGACTTCATATCCTCGGGTGAGTGATTACTCGTCGATTCGAGAAATCACTCCAAAGTCCAAAACTCAGAGCAAAAGCACTGAACTTTGTTTAAATAGTTTGTCTCAACGGGCACAAGTCGCACAATAAATTAAATTAGTAGACAAAACGTCCTCAAAAGTGGCAGTCTTTACAATATATGAGGGTATAAGTCGCTCATTCCTCACTGCTAAATATCTCAAAAGCTCAAAACGGCACTGGGGTGTCACGGTAGT
>VJMH01000113.1:0-14183 GCA_009835185.1 Aphanomyces stellatus
CACGACAGTCACTCCCAGCCCCCCTTCTCCCCCCACTACCCCCTCCCCCACTGCATCGGACCAATGCAACGGCAACCATAACACGTGCTTCTGGGTCGCGAACCAACAACCGTTGGCGTATTCGCAATCTGACTGCGCCCTCTTTGCGCCAACGTTTATTTGGTGCCCTTGAGGCCCTTGAAGTGTCTGGTGTCTCTGTACATCACTGCTTGTTGGAGTGATAATTTTGATTTTAATCCATTTTCCCCTTCTAGTTTGATCTTGAAACTTTCATGATAATTGCGTACAGGCTCTCATCGATGGACTGAATGCAATGAACATATATTGACAAAGTATTCGAAGGGTGCAGTGCATGACCAGTCAACCTCTGGTGTGACTGAGCTTGGTTAACAGTGGCAGTTGCAAATCAGACACGGGAAGTTGAAGAGATGTTGAAAAATGTGCATCAAGGAATCATTGAGGAGGATTGAGGAGGAGGCGTCAATAGATGGGAATACTTTGACTGATGAATCGAAATCAAGTCACTCTTGCTCACGGAAACAGTTGATGCCTTACACTGTGGCGAGTCCCATCTATCCCAACTCGACACCAATGCAGTCAAACAGCGTTGAGACTCAAGATGAATGTATAAAACGCGTTAGCGACTTTGAATGTCAAGCGACAACAACTACGGGCACCACACGAACGACGAAAAGAGCTTGCAATCCGATTCCGAGTAGGGCAACTTTTGCTTGGTCTCGGGCCAGTAGCACGTCTTGGTGTTGCCGTCGCACTTGTCGGCGCCAGTTGGCGCGGGGGTAATGACTGGCGCAGGAGTCGGGGAAGAGGGAACGGGGGTCGATGTCGGGGGCGTGGGGGGTGAAGGGGTGCCCGTGGGGGCTGTAGTCGGCGCAGCCGTGGGCGACGAAATCGACGGCGACGGCGTGACGGGCGTCGAGCCATTGCGGATGTTGTCGTACTTGGACGTGGGGTAGTTGAGGTTGTTGTTTTCAAACGCCATGTTGTCCTTCCCGAGGGTGTTGTACACTTGCGTGATCAATGAACGGGCCGAGCCACCGGCGGCGTCGGCGTCGCCCGACCAAAACATGGCCCCGCCCAAGTTGTACTTTTTGATGTAGTCCAACTTGGTGGCCAAGCTCTTGGGGGACTCGTACGACGTGAAGATCTTGGAGGCAGGGTCGTAGCTGTAGGCCGCCCCGAGCTTCTCGTCGTAAAACTCGGTCGCGCCGGCAAGAGGGAGAGCCTTGTAGTCCCAGACACCAGCACCGTCGCCGCTGCCAGCGACCCATGAGCCCTTGGTGGGCTTGGTAAAGTTGGAGTACAATCCGTTCGAGTTTTCGAACGAACGACCGTAGGCCGGGATCCCCATGACGATCTTGTCGCTGGGGCACCCGCCCTTGATGTAGTCTTGGATGGCGTTGTGGGCCGAATACTTGAGACCCGGGGGGTGATTAGGGTCTTCGTACAAGTTGGCTTGGTGGTCCGTGTACTTGCTCCAGCTGCCAGCCAAATCGTACGTCATGATGTTGATAAAGTCCAATTGGCCACAGACGGCGGCAAAGTCCCAGTGGCGGTAGTTGTCGGGACCGGCGGGGGACGCGACACTCAACTCAGCCTTGAAAGGCAGTTTCTTGTACTCGTCACGGATGGCTTGGAGAAGAAGGACGTAGTTTTGGATGTCGTCGGGGCGATGGGGCACCGGGGGTTGGTCGTTACCGCCTTCGACAGGGTACTCCCAGTCAATGTCGATGAAATCGAGGCCCAAGTCAAGCATGAGTTGGACAGAGCTCTTGGCAAAGTTGCGGCGCGTGGTTTCGGACGCTGCGATCGAGCTAAACTTGTCACTCAAGGTCCAGCCACCGATGGACAAGCCAAACTTGGTGCCGCGGAATTGCTTTTTGAGCTTGTTGCCTTGGCCAAAGTTGCCGTAGACGTTGTTGCCTTGGTCGTTCCACGAGTCACCGCGTTCGGGCCAGCGCTTCTGGACCGCTGCCCAGCCATCGTACAAACCGACGGTGCCATCGGCTTCGGGCTTGCCAAAGGCGTAGTTGATGTGCGTGATGCGGGACCAGTCCAAGTTCCAAATGTTGAAATTGCGGCCGTAGATGGCCCATTCCATGTAGTAGACGACGTTTTTGAGCTTGGCGGCGTCGGCCACGGGGACCATGGCAAGGACGAGGGCGGCGACGGCAGACTTGGCAATCAACGACATGTTCATGTTGGCGAACGGAGGCAAAATTGAAAATGAGCGGTTGGGAGCTCGTCGATCGTTGTTGACGCCGGCCCCGCACCTGACTGATAATCAGGCTGCCAGTCACTTGGCAATCAGAATCAAGTTGAAGTCTCTCTCATCATCGTGCTACTATGTGACTGTACCTGCAAAAATTGTGGGTGGCGTTGGACGATGACAAAATCACTAAAATAACTCGAATTAATTGCGTTTCTGAAGTACGCTGGGGTGCAAGGTGCAATGTGTTTCTTGCTGTGGTTTGAATCAGGCATGAAACTGTTATTCTATTGTTCTATCAAAACTAATTTCTGCCGAATATGATCCCAGTCGGAATTCATTTTGTTGGCACCAAAGGAAAGGCGGCATATCAGTAAAAAAGGTGGCCATTGGTATGGCGGTGCACGTGCGCCTTTTCCAGTGGCTCGTCGAATTCTTCTTCACATCAATCTGATACTAAACGCGCTGCAACTTCAACCGAGGAGTTTGCTCGGAGAACTTATCCGGAGTATACATCGCGTCATGCACGAAAGGATTGTGGGATGTCGACGATTGAGTACATTTGGGGCATTCATTGGGGCAAACGCCCAAAGTTGTTTCACCAAGAAAAGAGGCGATACTAGTGCTGGAACAAGTTCTTGATTAATCGAACTACACACTTATTAGTCTTTCTCCGTATGATGTGGCCAAGTTGATTTAATGAAACACTTGGCCAGCACTACAAGTACCAATTTTCGCATGCACTCCGAGTCAAATCTTGGTTCAAGTTTAACCCATACCAAACTGATTCTGCTTGGAATAAAGTAACGTTCCAAGGCGAAGAGATGGGCTCCATCGTTCACTTTTGGAAGATGGATCTGCTCTGGGGAAATAATTGTGCCAACATTGAGTGCTCAAGCCCTCCTCTGCAACGATTCTCGTCGCCACATCCTCGTTGAAGCTGCAGCAAGTTTGACGAATTAACCCCACTACCAGGGTAGTGTGGCGCTTCCACGCATGTATCCCAATAAGCACAATACCAGGGGAGGCGCACTCTCTAGCAAGTCATACGAATCTTGGGATACTTACGGATTTGGCCCATCTTTGGCCTCAAAGTATGGGTGCGACGAAACCACCATTCGCCGTATTCTAGCGCGCGACAAGAGCCAAGGGGTAACTGATGGTAGCATGGCAGTATCTGTTGCGAGCAGAAAAAGAGGTCGAAGCGGCAGAAGGAAGAAACACACACCACCAAAGGTGAAAGCTAAGCTCCTTCTACTTCCTCTCATAGAACGAACAACTCTTCGTTCCATCTCTGAAAAGACTTGTACGTTTCGAAAGCAAATTAGCTATATAATATTGATGTAGCGATTGCACTTGCTACTCTCCACCGTTACATCAAACATGGCATGTTTCGCGCGCACTCGAGCGCCGTGAAACCAATACTCACACCAGCGAACAAGTATGCAAGGCTCAAATTTGCCATGGAAAAAGTAGGTAGCGACATGGTTCTTGATGCGATGCTCGATGTCGTTCATCTTGATAAAAAATGGTTCTACATTACTCAACAGAAGCGAACATTCTACCTTGCTCCTGGTGAACAAGAACCCCAACGCAAGTGTAAAAACAAAAGGTATATAACAAAGGTTATGTTCCTGATTGCGCGGCCTCGATACCTCGACGATGCTGGTTGCTGGTGGGACGGGAAGATTGGCACGTGGCCGTTCGTCAAGACCGAAGCTGCCATCCGATCTGGCGTAAACCGACCTGCAGGAACCAATGAAACACGGACCATCACAGTGACAAAAGACGTGTACCGCTCCTTTCTCATCGACAAAGTACAGCCGTCAAACTCACCGGACCTCAACATTCTGGACTTGGGCTTCTTTGCCGCCATCGAATCCATCCAGCATCGCAAGGCGGCTCGCAATATCGATGACCTCGTTGCGAACGTTTGCCATGCCTTCGACGAGTATCCATCCGCCCGCTTGGAGCGCACGTTTTTGACCCTACAGGCATGTATGGTAGAGACGATGCGCCTGTTCGGCGACAATACCTATCGTGTGCCGCATCATTCGAAAGAGAAGATG
This sequence comes from Aphanomyces stellatus, assembly GCA_009835185.1. Lineage (NCBI taxonomy): Eukaryota > Oomycota > Saprolegniomycetes > Saprolegniales > Verrucalvaceae > Aphanomyces > Aphanomyces stellatus. The sequence goes on from VJMH01000113.1 coordinate 4,297, forward strand.
GCGCGTAAGGGTTTTTTACCTGGCAACATGTTATGCCCGATGGTTGTGTACTCCTCGGCCAAGGCGCAACTGGAAGCGGCCGACAGCGTCGCAATGGAATTGGCCTTTGTCATTGAAGAACGCGAGGCGACGGACATGATGGCGTTGTCGCATCGGCTCGAGGCGCTGATCGTGGAAGATGACGACGACTTGAACGAGGCACTTGATGACCTAGGAATTGAAGGAATCAGTGTTGATGAGTAGATCATGAATAACATACATGTATTGCATGGACGTTGATTTGTTGCGCTCGGAGGGTTCTCGGGGTAAACCCCCCTCTGAGTCGATTGGCGGCGTCCAATTTTGCTCAAATCGTCTTTTCATTGGTTTTGAGACACATTTTTAGCTTGATCTGATTGGCTACCTGAATGGGTGCACCCTTCGAAATTCAATATCAAATATCTATTTTCAAAGTCGTCTTGTATTTTTATTGAAGGATGCGTACATCCTTTTTCTGATTCAGGCACTTATTTTGAAACGGAGGGAGTACGTTGGTACTGTGTACCGTAGAGGTCAAAATAACTACCCTATCTGATTCATTACAAACTGGCTTTTTCGGTCAAAATGGAGCTGCCCTTTGTGAGAAGAACATGTGTGTAACCCTTAATTGGCCAACACGACAATCAAACCGACAATGCTCTGATTGGATGAAAATGTAACCAATTAGATCACTTTCTGTTTCTGCATTCGTCTCGCACTGTCACTTACTTGTCCTGTCAATGACCACTTGATGTCATCTCAATCACCAATTAATTTCCTGTCAATGGTCACTTGGTGGCTTGTCAATAAAGCTCAACACCAATTTTCTACAATCCATCATTTTTCAATTTGCCACAACAACATCTCTTCGTCTTAAACCTGCTTTCGAGTGTGGGGCTTCCAATGCCGTCAACCACACCATCCCACGCCTTTGTTTCACTGTGACAAAGTCCTATCCAGGGAATCGACCGAGGCAAAGGGTTAACGGGTCAACGGCGTGCTTGTTGACGGAGTACAAAGGTTATCCTTTGCCTTGACTACAAGTAAAATGTTTTGCCAATTGAGAAATATAGTTGTTGCTAAATTGATATAATTACTTTAGCTTCAATCATTATTTGTTTTCTCGTTTTCTCTTTCGCACTTCGTGCAGCAAGGCAGTGTAGATATTCGTATGGCCCCTCATAGTCTTTCTTGAACAGTGCAAACGATTGATACTTGCTAAACTCAACCGCAAGTGTTTGACGCTCAGAGTACTATCGCCTGTCAGCCTTGATCATCTCTTTCGAGTAGTCTTTCAAAGCCCAAAACGTGCCTTGCTTTGGATCACTTGAAAACCATTGATCCCATGCTTCCATGCCTGATCGTGCAGTGGGAATGCTCTTGGGCACTGCAAATTCATGCAACGTTGGTGTCGAATTTCAGGCTCGTTTTTCTCTCAGACACCAGATTTTCTTCTCTGAGGCACTTCAAAGCTGCCACTGCAAGACTTTCAGCTGACATCATGGCTTATGGGTGGCCCAGGTCCACACCTGTTGATGTCGCTGTACGTCGCTCGAGTAAGTGTCGTGGATTAATCGCTTTACTCATTGTCTTAGTCACGAGATACTCACAACAAGTTTTGGCGTCACCCCATCGACACCATGCCATTAACTCACAAAAGTCGAAACGCCGTTGAGGGGATTCGAATACACGATAAAAGCAGCCACCGCGGCGTATACTGTGCAATGTTATTCCAATTGGCAAGCTTGGGGTTGCATCAACTACTTCACTGAGATATCGTCGCACTTGGTGCTGATCCATTGACTTTTAAACCAATTAACCTTGACATTTCCGCTGGTCAACATTGTAACTTGTGGAAACGAACGACTCTCTTGTTGTTTGCATTCTTGTCTACGCAATCATGCCACCGTAATCGTCATAGAAACAACAAACACGCAAATATGGGTAAGATTCTTCGTTCACCAAATGATACATTGGACATTCCTTTCAACACTTGCCTTCTTGTGCCACCTTAGCCGAACTGATACGAACGAGTTGAGAGAAGACTTGCCGATAGCCACGTCGGCCCACTTCAAAGCCAACATCTCGCCAATTCGGAAACATCCAAGGTAGCAGCAAGAAAAGAGATAACGCAACATAGCGCCAACAAAAGGTTTCATTTTGGCAAAACCATTCATGACTGTCGACAGCTCATCAACGGTCAATGGATGGGCCTTTTCCTCGTCGTCGGCACAATTCTGACGGTTGTATTTAGTCCAACAACGTACTGCTTCGACTCTGGTGCTTGCGCAGGGTTGGGGTCAATGTTGTGTTTCTTAAAGAATACGAAAAGGGACGTTTTCGCTGAGTCGACAGTACGTACCATGCGCCGAGGGAGGTGAGGATGTCATGTACTCCCACCTCCGCCGGCAGTTTTGGATTGATAATCTGAAGCAGCAAGTTCAACATTTCGTGTGTGAGTGCCTCATGCGTCCTTTTGTAAAGGGGGAGAGGGTCATCCAGAGACCCCACAGTGAACTGTGGCATGCCTCAAAGGCAAATGAGGGTCTCGATTTCTACTTCCTCTTCATGGGTGACTCCTTCGGACCAATGAAATACATTCATGTCCTGAAGTATACCTCACTCGTTTCTGCGAGTTGATCACTTGCGAAGCTCCGACTGCTGACATGGTCTTGACTGCTTTGCTCGATCAGCACAAGCGAATCGGGATACCTGAAACATGGATGTCGGACCAGGGTTCTCACTTTAAAAACCACGTCATGAAAGCCGTGACGGAGAAGTTGAAAGGGGACCACAAGTTCACAATCACTTACAAGCCCCTGGCAAAATGGCACGGTTGATCGCCTCAACCGAGATATCCTCGATGTCATGCGTGTCTTGTTGCAGGAATATTATATCGATGAGCGCGAGTGGGAATACATCCTGCCTGTGGTTTAAGCGAACCTAAACCAGACTCCTACGGCCTCCCTGCGAGGGAAGTGCCCCATGGAGGCATTCTGCTTGAACCCGTCCCAAGACACCCCAGGACGTTTGCATAAAGTTTTTGAAGAACACAGAAACCACTCAAAGGTTAACTTAACCTAGTCAGCTTTTGTATTCGCACTTGCGGGCGCCAAGCGTCACCTTTAGTCCTTTCATAAGGAGATTCGGGACGCACGGCAGAAGAAGAGCTGGCCAGACATCTCAAAGCAGAAACACTGCGGGGTCGACTTTGAAGTCTAAGATGGCGACTATGTTCTGTGATCTCGTATAGACGAGCGTTAGGCATTCGCTCCATGCACTTCCCATTGCTCCGAAGAAACATCTCACGAAGGATGGCCTCGCGCTCAGGTAGCGTTTGGTCATGTCAAAATGAGGAATGATGATCGAACTCCGGAGTGAATGAGTGAATGAGTGAATGTTTAATATAGAATAAACTACGCAACATTTGAGGTTGAAAATCACCATGTTTCGTTCAAAAGTTTCCCTCGCGAAGCACACCACGAGAGAGACCTTGGCGCCGTCTTTCGTTTAATCCAATCAGCGACGAGTGACGCTGTTCCAGGCGGATGACATCGTCATTTGAATTTAACTTCTAAATTTAATGATCAGACATGTCTCCCCACCTCAAACTCGCGCACTTATTTTGAAACGGAGGGAGTGTATACGTATGGCCATAGTTCCGTGCCAAAACTGTTTCGTGCTACAAACCTCATTGGTGAATTTTAAACCAATCATGTACAATTATTGACCTTAATAACATCATATACCTCTCAAAATTGATGTATTTGGCGTTCGCGCGCATGCACCATTTTTTCCCCGGAAACAACGATTTCCCATGTGCGCAAAGCACTTCATTTCCAAATCGTCGCTGTCGCGCGCCGTTATCACGGCACCGTAGCCACGGTCGGATTATGCAATCCGAGGTATCTCTGCGACTGCTTGACGCGCTAGAGGCAGTCAAATCTAAGCGCATGTCGTGCAGAGCGGCGGATACGCACTTCGGTGTTGGCCGCATGATGCTACAACGACGGCTACTGGGTCAAGTCGATCCTCTGTCCCGAAATGGACCTGCTCCCGTCTTGACCCCTGGCGAAGAGATGGGAATTGTCGAGGCTGTCAACGAGCGAACAATGCACGCTCAGTGCTTCACGCACGACGAACTGACGAACTTCATTCGCGTATGCATCGAGAACAGTCAGCACGAACGGATCGTGCCTGACACGTTCCCCTCGTTAACGTTTGTAAAGAACTTCATCAAGCGTCACTCTCGACACTTTTCCTCACGAAGCGCCCAAGCCATGGGCGCCGAAGCACAGTCGACGTTGTCGACGCCCACTTCACCAACCTGGCCAACGTGCTCGCCGACACCCACTTCGACCCCGACTGCATTTGGAACCTTGACGAGTCTGGAACGTGTGCTCAAGGTTCACGGAACAAAGCCAAGGTGTTGGCGTCCAAGCGAATGCCCGCCAACGCGCAAAAAGCTGACAGCCGTCAGAACGTCTCCGTGCTCGTGTGCGTGGACGCTGGTGGTGGGCATGTTCCTCCCTTCTTTATCCTGCCGGGCTCAAATGTGTGCAAGCGAATGACCGAAGGCGGCTGCCTGGCTCCAACTTTGCGGCCACGAAATCGTCCTTCTTGTCTACGACGCTGTTCATCCAATACTTCGAGTGGTTTGTCAACCACATTGGACCCAAGCGACCGGTGCTGGTGTTGATGGATGGTTACAAGGCGCATTGGTCCGCCAGGACGATTGAATATGCACGGTCAAAAAACATCTATCTGTACGCGCTCCCATCCCATACGTCGCACTTCTTGCAGCCACTGGACGTTGCTGTTTTTGCCCAATTTAAACGGCTTCTGGACATCGAGTTGGCCCACTTCCGGATTGTGCGCTCACGCTTTGCTGCGACAAGCGACATGGTTGCTGTTGCCTCGAGCGCACTTGCCAAGTGCCTGACCAGAACGTACATTGTCAGTGGCTTTGAGAAGGCGGGAAGTTGCCCACTGTCCCGTGACGTCATGATGTCCAAGATCGTGGGGGACAAGCCGGGCGTGAAGATGAAAACCGTCGTCCAAGCAACGGTGCGCGTTGAAACTCAAGTGGTCGTGCACCTGCGTGAAATGGGGATCCACATCGACTCAGCCCGTGTTCTTTGCATCAACGACGCGGTTGTTCAAGCGTTTACCAACAGAGCCAGCCCACCCAAAGGTGACGACGACTGGATTCACGGTGGAATGCTCATGACCTCAGATGACATTGCGCGCAAGTGGCGGACAAGGAAGCCAAGAAGAAGGCAAAAGAGGAAATGCTCGTACGGAAGAAAAAGGCCAGCGCACTGAAGCGTCAGATCACAGCGAAAACGAAGAGTGCGTAGGTTGAACGACGCCGTGAGGCGTCAGAGCGGAAGTTGATGTCGTTGGAAGATCCGAGCAAGCCCGTTCGTCGCAAGCGATTACGCACACACGATAGTGTTGAAATTTTTGTTGTGTAAAAATCCGGATAATCCAATAAATGATGATCAAAATTGGCAAAAATTTCGGATATAGTGGCACGAATTTGTTTTCATCCAATCGCGATTTTTAATATTCACACCCAAATCTCTTTTGAATTAGAGCTCGCATCGATACAAAACCAAGTCACACAAACTACATTTCATCTCCCCTTTTAAAAACGGTATTATAATTGCAAATTGGACATCGAAAAGTGGGACCTGTAAATGTGGCACGGAACTATGGCCATACGTATAATTACCGTAAAGATCAAACTAACTAACATGGCATTTTCAGGTCTGGTGGCGATACTTTTTTTGACGGTGGTGAGTTATTTTGAAATATTTCCGGATAATATACCGTATAAATGTAATGAATTAAATAGAAACTATTAAACTTAGCCGTTGTATAGGAGCATAAATTGTTTAATTATGCAAACCATTTGGTGAGCACATTTTGATTCAGAGTTATACAATTGGTGAGTTATTGTGAGTTTTGGGGTTACTAGTGAGTAGTTTTGAGTGGTTAGTTATTCTGAGCTTTACTGTACCCTATTTACACTGTCAGATAGTTCGTCAACCCGAGGCTATGTGTGCAGTAGGTTATACGCATGGCCTTCAAGGCCATACGAGGGTGGAAACAATTGAATGGGATTATGAATTTTAGGAATCCGTGGTGGCGGCAAGACAGCGATCAATGCACTTGCACTTGAATCTATTACCGTATGTATATACTACGTAGTAACGACGAACCGGTTTATAAAATAGGTCGTTGGGTTGTGGACCGAGCCTTTACCAGCGGTTGCGGATACGGGCGATCCCTCTCCTTCAATCGCATTTGACGGGGACGATGTCACCGTGCAAGCAATGTCAATTTGCCCACCAACACCTTTTGGTGCTTGCAGAGCCTATGACACTTGGGTTTGCAATGCAACTTTGCCTCTTGTTCCTTCGCTGGTCAGTTAGCTTTCCTGTAACATCCAGCGCATTTCGTCGTCCTCGTTCGCCAGCTGATTTCGAGTCGATGGGCAAAGTGCACTTTACTTTTCACTTTCTCTGTTTCGCACCACCATGGTCCGCGTCATCGCCACCATTGCGCTCTTGGCTGTCGTGGGTCTTGCCTCGGCTGACACGTGCTCCCCATCCGACATGACCGACTTCGCCCAGAAGGCCGGCCCCTGCATCATGGCTGCTGCTGGCAACTTGATTGGAAGCGACGCCTACATCAAGGCCTGCTCCTCGACCGCCTGCACCGACTACCTCGCAGCGCTTAAAAAGTGCACCACCCCTGGCTCCAATCTCCAAGTGCCTCCTGCCATTTGCAACCCTGCGATGGCTGCTGCCATCGGTGGCGCCGTCAGCTCCAGCAGCGCTACTGTCGCGCCCACAACGGCGGCACCCAAGTCGAATGCAGTGGCCACGGCAATCTCGGGAGTCGTCGCATCCGTCGCCGTTGCCGCTGCGTGGATGTAGAAGATTGGCGTGTTTCCATCAATTTCATTTGTCTCTGTTGTCTTAATGTGGTCTTCATAATTTTGCCTTCATATGGTCTATTCAGATTGGGACCAGCGGAAGATACATACTCCTGCACTTTCTAGCGGTGGCCCTTGCACTCATAGCTCGATTATTGGTCAAGTGTCTTCCTGGTCAGTCAACCACGGAGGTGGTGGCGGTCTTTTGGCGACTGAAGCGATGGGGTCGCGACCGCACATGGAAACACTCATTGGCCGATGTCTGGAAAAGCCCAAGACGAGCGTCGACAAAAAACGAGCGGTCAAGCTGCTCGCCACCCACGTGGAGCCATCGCTGCCGATGGAGTGCCAAAGTCGATTCGCTTAGGGTGTCGCTTTTGGTCGATAATACACACCAGAATTTCTCGAAAGGCTTAACGAACGCACTGTCGTTGTCAGGACCTGGACTTTTGCCACGCACCAGATCCACACGCTGTCGAGGGAGCTCGTGGACTTCAAGATGCAATGCGCGATGTTCGACCTGGCCTCGAACCGAGGACCAGCCATGGGGTCATTTGGCATTTTCTCTGCCTCATGGCCTGCGTCGTTTCCGCCATTTTCTCTCTTGGCTGTCGTGTGGGTCTTGCTTCGGCTGACACGTGCTCCCACGTGACACCCTTCGCCCCCAATGGCCGACTCCTGCATCATGGCTGATGCCGTCAACTTAATTGACAGCGACGTCTACCTTGGATTGTGCCTCGATGCCTTCACGGATTACATCATAGGCTCAGAAACGCCAAACACGTCCAAGCCTGAACGTCCCCTACCTCGACTTGACATCCCACGGGCGAAGATACCCCGATGAGACCTTTGCTCTTGTCTTGCCGATGACTTTGATCCTCGCCGATGGCTCGTCCGCCTATCCGTCAGTCAGAATTTCAGTGCAGTTTGATTTCACAGGCTCGACAATCGGTAAAAGTACATTTTCCCATCCTCCCATTGGACAGATCCTTTCCTTCCTGTGATTTGATTGGTTAGGCGATTGGAAAATCGATGAAGTGAGCCTCCAATTTCGAATCGAACAGACAATAAATAATACTGTTGTGTCACCATCGCGACTTTGATCGAAACCAAGTTTTCTCCCATGTCGACCTCCCCTCCTCCTCGGTGTCCCATCCCAGCCACCTGCACCGTCGCGAACGACAGCGACCAAGGCGCCAAGTTGATTGCTTGTGGCCCGGGAGTCAGCCCCCCGGCACACTCGAGTACCAAAACGCATTTTGTGTTTCTCCATCCTGCACTGCGCATCTCGCCGTGCCCTTGGTTCGTCGACGCCCGCGACCCCATGGTGTGCAGCAACTTTGCGAATGGCACTTCCGCCGCCACGACTGCATCGCCTGTCACGACCACTACTTTGACTTTCACAGTCGAGTGCCCCATTGCAGCCTCGGGTACGGACTCAAAAGCCTTTCCAATCAAAGTGCCACGAGTTTGGCCAGTGTGGCGCAGCAATGTCTGCACCACGACAGTTGGCACGTGGCACTCCCACTGTCGTTGCATCGTATGTGGTAATTTAATATTAATAAGTGGCCGCATGCTACCGCCGCGCGGGAATCCCGTGCGACGACGCCGCGTAGAGCACGGTCGTGTCTTGGATGTCGACGTAGCCATTTGTGTGGTCGGAATGAACCACCGGCTTGTCTTTTAAGATTGGGCCGCGGACAATCGCATTAGCGAGTTGGTTGACACACGCAGTTGTGTACCCGAGCTCGTCCTCCATCCGCTTCATCTTTTCGTCGTCCATCGCTCGCATCGCCGACATTTGATGCGTCAACTTGTCTTCGAGGAACTTCATTTGCATCGACTGATGCATAAACATGCTTTCGTTGAGCTTTTCTTTGAGTTGCTTGATCTGGATTGCCTGCTCGACGTTCAAATCCATGAGTGCCTCCATCTTGGCCTTGAGCTTTGCCACGGCCGGGCTCTCGTCGTCTGCCTCGACGTGTTTCGATAGGGGCCGCGAGAGCACCCGTGACGCCATGTTCGTCACCGACTTGACGACGGCATGCGACGTTTGGAGCAACGCAAACCACGATTGCGGCGAAATCGTCTCGGCCGTCGCTTCCATGCTTGACACCACGTACGACACGACCGGCACGTACGACACGACGTGACGCACCGTCGTCACGACCGGTTGGATCGTTTCCACAAGCGCCATCACTTCGGCTTCGTCCGCTTTGGCTTTGGCCGCACGGAGCCGTTGGCCTTCCAGTCCCTCGAGCATCTTGGTCGCGGCGTGGATCTTTCGCAGCAGCGTTTGGACGTGCGTGTGAGCGTCGTCGAGGGTCGCGGGGCACGGCAGCGCCAAATCGACTGCCGTCGCCGCCGCCGCTGGTCCTGGGTTCGAACCCACGTCGAGCATCGCGCACTGCATTTGGAGGTCCACGAGTTGACTCGACAGCGTGTGGATCTGGTGCGTGGCAAAGTCCAACGACGTGTCGGCGACGGTCGTGGGTGCGTTCTTGAGCCGCTCGAGTTCTTGTTTCAGGTGCGCATTTTCAACCGAGAGCGACACCATGAGCGAATCAACTTCGGCGCGGCGCTCCATCGGCGTGCGGTGGCCACCCGAGGATGTCGGCGGTGTCGCGACTGGGGTATTTGCCTTGGTGACGACGGGCGCGACGAACGTTGTCGGTGGCGTCGGCGGTGGCGTCGGCACGGGCACGACGGCAGCCACTGGCGGCTCCACGTGCACAGGCTGGACCGTACGCTTCTCGGCCATGCTCTTGCCCGCCGAGACGGGCGGCGGCGGCGCGGCGACGACTGGTTTTGACGGCGGCGCGCGCAACGCGACCTTCTTGCCTAGCGCGCGCTTCCACGTGCGGTCGCGCCCCCAGCGCTGCAATCGCCAAATGGCCGCCACGGCGCGCATGTACTTGTGCTG
>VJMH01000114.1:0-25650 GCA_009835185.1 Aphanomyces stellatus
ACGGTCGAAAATTGCGCACCCGCGGAAGTGCATTGGGCAAGCCGCCAGCGTCGTCAAGCGAGTTCAGCTTCCCCAATCGACCCATGACCCACTTGGACAGTTCCAGCGCCGCCGCCGCCACGGACATGGGTCCGACGAAGGGACCAAAGAGACACATCGCGGCGAGAACAGTCCACGCCCAGAGATATGTCGCCACGCGCATGACGGCAGCAGCGCCAAGTTGCCCCACACGATCGAGCTGCCACGGGATGCTGGGAGTTGGGTCGAGCTCGAACGCCGTCTTGCATGTGGGGCAGTGGGACAAGGCAGTCTTGGACAGAGAGCAGCGGCGCCATGCGTCCAAACAACCGCGGTGAACATGCGACCGACAGACACACGGCGCCACGAGCTCCAACGCGTCGCCTCCATTACCATGGTCGACTGCTTTCAAGTCCCTGCAGATGTAGCAACTGGGTCTGACTGTGTCTTGAGGCTCTTGGTGTTTGTGTGGCATGCGCCTGGTGAGACCTTGCGTGAGGCTGGGATTATCGGCCATGACGTCGGATTATGAAATGGTGGTGTTGGGAGTTTAGGCCAATCCATTTTGGCCAATCCATCTTCCAGAATGGGACGTGGAACGAACCAACAGAGACGCTTCACGACCCGGTCGCAGAAATGAAGCGACGACAAAGTTCAACCCATCAGTGCCAACATATGGAACATCAAATGTGACCAGAAATTGGACATGCAGGGACACGTTTGTCCAGCCGTAAAGCACACAATAAGTCACCAGACGTTTTTGCTTGTCATTTTGTGCTGGTTGCTGTGTTTATTTTGAAATTTTTCCGGATAAAATCAAGTATTTTTATTCAAATATGGATAAAAATTCATACTTCTAATTCCAAGGGCTGGTCTTGGCCAAAATACTGATATTGGATTTTCGTCCTTTTCCCAATATTTCAAATGCCATAATAAAAAAGGAGTTTGAGCTCCATACTATTATGCAATTTTTGGGCTATAAAATGGCATTTTGGACACCAAAACTATGAAAACGGAATATTTCAAACTATCCGGATAATCTTCATATTTTGGCTATTTTGTGTCATAATTCATGGTACCCTAAATATTATACTGGATCATTGTATGTCGAATTAAATATAGTTACTGTGGTCGATCTTTGCAAGAGTGAGACAAATTGGTGAGTTATTGTGTAATTTGGGGTCGCTGGGGAGTAGTTTTGCCATGAGTTATTGTGTGCTCTACGGTTCTTGATAATATTACTCCGGGAGTACCTCGAAGTATCACACAGTACACAAGTATTGTCGATTTGGTATGAATTTGGGGGCGCGAGAATCGAACGGCATACAAATTGCGCCCATTAGCTGAAACATATTCAGACGATTTGATTGGTTGCAATTGGCCAATGACATCGGAGATGAGTTTTGCATGCGCCCACCGTCGAATTCTTGTTCGCCAAATCACGCCAAAATCCAAAATTTAGAGCAAAAACACAATTTCGTTTGTATATATTTTGAAGGTCGTCGCCAATGAAACTTGTTGCTATCCAACAAGGAGACACGAGGATTGTGACAACCCGGCACTCCAAACGCTCACCTTGACAGTGAGAGCGTTTGATATTTTCGTTATAGCCATGATGTTATGGTTAGAGCAAATACTAAATAATATTGGCAATTTTTTTAACGTTTTCATTGGATAAGTCAGCGTCCTACATATAGAGATTGATCGAAGCAGTTTCTTGGGCATTAATTGAATCAAAATACACTTGCTCCAACCATGCACAACAAATCACCAATACCATTGATTGTGGCATGATTGACACGTCAAAGTAGCATCCAGCCAAGAGCTCTTTCGAGGTGCAAAACTTTGACTTGCTAAGGGCCTTGGATAAGTCGAGCGGTGGTAACGAGCATGCAAATATCCATAATAATTGTAGAGATATTTATAAACTTGGAAACAATCGCTACTTGATCTCATGATTTCAAAAAATTTGAGATGAAAAATTGTGCATGACTAAAATACATAAATTTTGATAACATATCAAAACACAAATCAAGAGATTTTCAGGACTTTGAGAATCAAAATTAATGAAAAAGTGATCGATCAAATATTCCGTGGGCGAGGAGGTGAATTGGCATTCAACAAGGAATTGAGTTCGTATTTCTAGAAAGAGCATCTCCACGGATGCACGGATGCGACACTATATCGAACGATATGTGTGTTTGGAGATTGTGCAAACCATCGACGCACTATGCGACGGTAAACGTCATTTCGTAAATGATGAACAAATCAAATCACCGTAGAGCAAATTGTATTGGGGAAAAATGTTTTCATATGTGTCCAATAAAAATCATTTAATACTTACATTCGCACTTTGCAGGCACATTCATTTCGGAGGCTCAGACATTTGTGTCGATAGTTGGGAGCAAAATTAACAACCACACGCAAATAAATGCAAAATATATGTTTCATCGCACATTGCGTCGATGGGTGGAGATGATCAAGGAGTCAGCATGCAGCATCGTGATTGGCCCGCTACGTGTAAATATTCTGATTGGCTCATGGCTGCTGCAAACCAAAGGCGGCCACTGGTCATGGGGGACACCCCCGCTTGAATGCCGTGTTTGACTTGACATTTGTTGGGCCTATGTTCCTTGAAGTGATCAGAATTACGTCGGCACCAACAAAAACACGACGGCCAGAGCGACTAAGACACGAATATATTCGACTTGTCTCAGTCACTCGCAACACGCTTGTTTTCGATAACTACATCAATGACACAGTCGCTTGGCTCGAACAAGCTTCACTCGTCCATTGCAGTTGGTCTCCTTTGTGGACCAGCCGTACAAAGGGAGGGTGAAACCTTCATGGTCATGGAGACGCTTTGATGGTTGATGCCACATCCTCGTATATTGCATGTAACATAGTACACATACGTATGTGATAAACTTTTGAACGTGCCTCAGCATTGCATGCCGGTCTTCCCCCCATGAGATGGGTTCTTCCAGACTTTATACGTTTTGATGGGACCCAAAAGAAAATTCAGAGTGTATTTGGACATGCAAGTAAATCTGGCCAAACTTTATATTCTAGTTCGAATCATAGTCGATACCGGTAATGCGTGGAGCTGTCGCCTTCGAGTGTCATTTCTGGTTCATGGAGGACGACTTATGTCAAGTCGCGTCTTATGTCAAGTCAACCAGGTTAACGCGGTAATTTCGACGCGCGTGTCCACTTTAACAAACACCGTGCTTCTCATTCTCACACCATCTCTTCGACAATAACCTGTTTTGACAATAATTTCTCAAAGTAGTTCAGGACGAAGAACTTGCGACCATAAAAGAAATATTTATTTGCGCATGGAAGCGCTGCAATCTCGTTTTATGCACGCGTGTAGTGCGACGCAACACGCTTTCGCGCACACCAGGGCTGCAAGCACTTCCATCGTGCAATTTAATTAAATTTTATCTTGATTACCTCTTTTGGGAAGTTTGCTAGTGGCATAGGGTGTACATGGCCACGTGCGATGACTTGCTCCGAGCGAGCCCAAGGGGCCGCAAGTTGCGTACTCGAGGCAGTTCTTCTTGTCGGTGGCTGGTAGGGTGACTTTTGGACGGGCCTGTGAAGAACTCTTGGACGTGGACGACAGCAGACGCGGCCGCCATGGTGCCAATCAACGGACTCGCGAGAATGAGCACCCCCATGGCCACGCCAGACCCGATCTGTGCGAAGACACGCTGCGTCCCATCGAGGGATCGACGCAAGGCTCGCATCGCGCCATGGGGCTCGATTTCGTAGGCGCTTTTGCAGGTCGGGCAGTGCGATTTGGCCAATTGGGAAGCGGATGCGATGCGCCACGTGTCCAAGCAGGTCCGATGGACGTAAGAACTGCAGGCACATGGCGCCAAGAGCTCCGTGGGAGTCTGAGGTGGGCTGCTGGTGGACGAATGACAAATGTAGCAGTAGATCGACAGGTCATCCGAGAAACTCTTCGACATGGCGCAATGGGGATGATCTTGGCCTTGAGAACGAGACATGGATATGGTGAATTTGAAAATGCCACTGCGAGCGCTGCGTGGCTCAATGTGGTGATCGCTGAAATATGTCCGGCGTCAGGTTGTGTCTCCGGAATTTTGACCGTTTCGCAGATGAGTTATTCGTGTTGGCGACAATGCAATTTCATTAAAAACATGTTTAAATTATGCATATTACTTCGGAATACTTCGAAGTTTCGAAGTCTAACGCCGTTGTATGTTGATCCATCGAAATACTTCGAAGTTTGCCTTAAATGAGGAATATCATCACATTTATCTAATTCGATTCACAAACGGCAATCTCGCAACTTGGGGCAACACATCAACTCCTGTGACACCACATGGTGAGAGAGCTAGGATTTACAAGTATTTAATTTCACCGAGTACCGATGCGATTTTGTCCTTTGAAGGGGGCATACATAGAGTGTGTGAATTCATTCAAGAATCACAACTTGCACTATGAGACTGGCACAAAAAGAAGGCACCAGTTGAGTGTCGGACAAATGTGAGGGACCAAAATGACGAACAACTATACTACAAACAGCAGCATCGTGGGCTCAAGAAGCAACATAACGTCATGCTTCTTGAATAATTCGAACACTTGCTGGAATGCTGTGGTTTGAAGGTTATAATGTGATGATATTGAGGTTGTCAAAATATATTCACATGCGAGAAATGTTGGGACTGAATTTTTGCGATGAGCACTATATGTAATAGTGCATTCGACATGTTGGCAGCCACAGCATAGTCGTAGCTTAAAAACACACTCAAACCTGGAACGTACTACACCTTTTGACGATCCGAAAATCACAATGCCGAAGGTATTTGAGCAGCGAGCGCGTGCTGGCCAAATTTCCAATTGAATTTAGGTCAATGTCGATTCGTGTCAGGCCAGCACGACTCAATTCCTATTCGAATTGAGCGATGCCTCTTGAAAACACGGCGTGCCCAGAGTTGTTAAGTCAACACCAATTGGAATAATTCCAAATACGAATGAACTAACGCCGTCGCAACAAGCCGTCTCAACATTTCGGGTGTAGGGTAAAAATATTTATAGGTCGTGCTCAGTCCAACTCCATCAGACTTCAGTATTGCAATTGCCCTCAGATCGATTTCAATGCGATGGGCGTCATGAGCTCGTTTCCAGACGCAGTAGCGGATGAACCACACGCAACAAGAGCTAGTGGTTGAGGGGGCTCGAGATTGGCAACAGCGTCTTCGTCCATATGACGATGCGAGGCAAATGCGAGAATGAGCGGAGCGAGCAGAGAAATCGAAACTCTGGCGCCAGGTGAGTCAACAAAAGAGAATGCCTTGGCAGCATGGTATCTCGCCTTCAAATATTTGGCGAAGGGATATCACACCCCATCGCACAATAATTACACCGATGGGCTCGCCCAACACCTCGACGACATGCCTGTTGGCGCGTGATTCGTGAACGCCTTGACCACTTTCATGCTGCTTTTGACGAGGCTTGCATCATTGATTTAATTCATTCGTATTTGGAATTATTCCAATTGGTGTTGACTTAACAGCTCTGGGCACGCCGTGTTTCAAGAGGCATCGCTCAATTCGAATAGGAATTGAGTCGTGCTGGCCTAACACGAATCGACATTGACCTAAATTCAATTGGAAATATGGCCAGCACGCGCTCGCCTGCTCAAATACTTTCGGCATTGTGATTCTCGGACCGCAAAAGGTGTAGTAGTTACAAAGATTGTGTGAAGTGGCCTCATCCAGCGAGGCCCTTGGCAAGGATCGCATATCGCGGACGCGGGGAAGCGGTGCATCGGACGTGTCGTCCTCGTCGTCTGCCTGGGACTCGTCGGGGAAAAGGGACTCTGCGCGTTCGGCAGCTTGATGCAATGGCCATCGTGCCCATGATGGGGCTGCTGAGGAGAAGCGCCGAGACTGATGAGTGTGACCACGTTGTCGCCCTGACCACCAAACCACTTGACGTGGCACTGGCATCCTCAACCACGTAGGTAGATGAATAAGTAGGGCAGTGAGTTAAACCTATTGCGTTGCAGCCACGAGTCGCCAAATGTCCAAGCGGCCATCGATGGACGAAGGACTGGCAAGCGCACGGTGCAATGAGCTTGAGCTCCATGGACGAAACTTCGAGGCTGTGAGACAGATGTAGCAACAATTGGCAGACGCCATAGTTGGAGGGTGGGGATCAAAGACGAAATGTACATGCGACCATCGCGCACGCGCGCGCCAGGACGCGAAGAACATTGGCATATGATGGTGAAACGTTGTGATGAACGAACACTCGTCGATGCCACGCACGTCAAACGTAGAGGTTAAATAGGTTGATTCGGATATCATATTTTGTCGCCGTGAAATCGAAATGCGGTGCACAACGAGGTCCAACCCTTCCTGGTGGGCTTCAACCCGTAATACACTCTCATATCCCGTGAAATAAATGGTTGAAACGTCTCGTTTGCCAAGAACGCAAAGTACGTTTTAACGGTCATTGACTTCGATGACGTGGCTTGAGTTCGCCTGCGTTGAGGACAAGCACGGACTTGGATGACACAAGAAGCCCACGTATTTTCATGACTCGTCGGCTTGCGCTGAACGAATAGACGCTGCTTGGATGACGCATACACACAATGATGACTACGTGTGATTCGTATCGTCTCGACGATGACTAGAACGAGCAGTGATTGGCCCGTTGTTTCTCAGACTCGCATTTCATTGGTTAAACCTCTCGCGCACATTTGCCTCCAATACTGAAATATGTGCACTTGTGTCGCATGCTCACTTTTCAATCTTCCTCCACAGCAACACCACATCATGACGCACAACTACCGCACCCTCCTCGAACACATCTCGCTCCAACTCTTCCAGGAGCAGCATCGCCGCGTGTCTGAACTAGCGCTCCGGTCCGCCGCCGTCTCCGAGCTGCGTCTCTTTGTCCGCGAGTCCCTCACTACCCGCAAGGCGGGCCGCCCCAACGAAACGCTCTTCCAGTTGGTCGACGAACTGCTCCTCCTGGAGACTCGCAAGCGCACGCTCGTCTCAGCCGCTGACATTCCTGCGCTCCACAGCGACACGCAGCACCCGCTCGCCCGCGTCGCCTTGTTCCACGGGGACATCACATCGCTGGCCGTGGACGTGATCGCAAACGCTGCCAACACTGCCATGCTTGGCTGCTTCCAACCCACGCACAAGTGCATCGACAACATCATCCACGACGTCGCGGGGCCACGTCTGCGCCACGCGTGTGCCCAAGTCAAACCCGACGCCGCCGGCGACCGCCTCCCGACTGGCCATGCCTTCCTCACACCCGGCTTTGCGCTCCCGGCCAAGTTTGTCGCGCACACGGTCGGACCCCAGCTCCGCCAAGGCAGCACACCATCACCTGCCCACGAGACGCAGCTGCAGGCATGCTACACCAACACGCTCGACGAGGCCCTCCGCACCGTCCCAAGGGCAACCACCGCCGCCGTCTCGATCGCGTTTCCATGTATCTCCACGGGGCTCTTTGGTTACCCGTCGAAGCTGGCGACGCCACTGGCCATCGAAGCAGTCACATCGTGGTTGGCAAAACACCCCGAGCTGACGCAGTGGAAGGTCATCTTCAACACGTTCATTCCCTCCGACTTGCAGCTCTACCAAGCCACGCTCGAGCGACTCTACGGCTCTGTCGTCTCGTCGCCTGCGACGGCGCCGTCTCCGTTGACCAAAGCAGCGGCGCTGATCCGGGACGCTGACTTTCTCCTCATCACGGCCGGCGCGGGACTCTCAGCTGCGGCGGGTCTCGACTACACTTCGTCCGACGTCTTTGCCAAGCACCACGCCCCCATGGTGCGGCGGGGCTTTCGCAACATGTACCAATTTATCGGCTTCCACGACTGGTCACCCGCCCTCGCATGGGGCTACTACTTTGCCCAGACCAACCTCGCGCGCTTCCACTGGACGCCCACGACGCCCGTCTACTCCCTCCTCAAGCAACTATTTAACGCCAAGGCGTCCTTTGTGCAGACGACAAACGCTGACGGCATGTTTGAGCAGCAGGGCTTCCCCACGCAGCGCATCTACACCGTCCAGGGCGACTACGGTCGCATTCAGTGTCTACGGCCATGCCGCGACTCGAGCATCTGGGACATCAAGCCCTTCCTCGAGAAGGGACTCGCGTGTCTTGACCCCAACACGTACGAGCTCACCGACCCCGCCGCGATCCCACGCTGCCCGCACTGCGGTGGCGACATGATGCTCAACGTGCGCGGCGGCAACTGGTTCATCGAGTCGGTGCATGCGCCGCAGCGCCGCGCGTACCACCAATGGCTCGAGACGGCGCTGCATCAAGTGCGGACGGCCGGGAAGAAGCTCGTGGTACTCGAAATTGGCGCGGGCTTCAACACGCCCGGTGTGCTGCGGTTCCCGAATGAAGAGCTGGCCGAATTGGACGGCGTCGACCTCGTCCGCCTGAACACGCAACACGAGGATCTACCCCCGACGTCCAATGGAGTCGGTGTCAGTAACGACGCCAACGAGGCGCTTCGGACGATCGTAGAAGCCGTGCTTGCACATTCAACGTAATGAAAATATTGATTTGAAACGAAACTGTGTAGTCTTGACCGCATTTCGAGCATGTGTTCGTACGCCTCTATTGCTGGCTCTGCGGATGGGACCTGAAGTACTAGCTCTGCTGGTCGGGGCTGCTTGTGAGATATCCCCAACAGGACGCGGAGTTTTGAGGTTGTAGAGGATATAGGTTCACCACCTTCGACGTCAACATATTTCTTGTCGTCATGCCACCAAGGAGACTCATTTTTGTTCAGTCGATTGAGGATGCTTGGCACTGGGCGAGACACCGACAGGCGACGCCTTGGTTGGAGTGTGGAAAGCAACGACTTCGACCAAACGACCGAGGAGATCGGATGTACCTGTGGGGATCGATTGATAACTTCAAGGGAAACGTCACGTGATTGCTCCAGGACAGCATGGATGATGCCTTATGCCTTGACTTCTGTTAGGACAGATTCCTTTCGATAGAATAAGAAACACAAGGACTATGATAGCAGATCGACGCTTCTTGCAACAGTTTTGCGTCGTGACATGTTCACTTTATCATTTATTCCATGCGAAATGTCACGTGATTGCGCCAGCAATTACACTGTGTTTGGACAGTTTACTTTCGATAGATTTGTTGACACAATGCCTATGATTGCGGTTCACTCTCCGTCGCGGCAACCGATGCGCTTCGTGACATGTTTGGTTGATCACTCATTCCATGCGAAAAGTCATGTGCCAATTGATTGCGCCTGCCCCCAGGGAAAGCATCGATGACGCACTGATTTCTGTTAGGACAGTCTACTTCCGATAGAATAGGGGACAAATAGCCTAGGATAACGAATTGACTATTCTTCTGCAACAGTTGCACATCGTGACTTGTCGGAGCTGGCAACGCAGCCACGTTCTCACTTTTTTACGCGCTTGGGTTCGAAATATGGCGCACGGCATCTCCGCCACTCACTCGTTCATCATTCACCACGACTTTGCCGCCGACGCCGCGCGGATCGTGATCGATCTGGAGCGGACCAAGGCCGTGGCAGTAGCTGAGAAGAACACCCGGCAACTCGAACACCGCCGGACCCGGAGCAAAATCAACCAGCGGCGGTACCGCGCGGAGCAGAAACAAGTCCACGGCCAACGCGTCGCCGCGATCACGGCGCTTCAACTGGAGGTTGCTCGCCTCGAAGGACGCCTCGAGTCGTTGCGCACGGTTGTGCCCGCCCCACTGCGCACATTTGCGCCGGAAACGCATGTCATGGCCGAATATTTTCGCCTCTTTGCCCAAGGCTACAAGGACGAGACCGCCGGAAGAGTGCATGCCATTCAGCAAGACTTTCTCGCCTCGACGATGCGCGAAGACATGCTCTTCATGAACGAAGTCGGCGTCGAAAAGTTGATCGCGCAGTGGAAGGCCTACACGTCCATATTTGACTCGTTCACCATGGTCGTTCGGTCCATCAACGTCGTTGCATTCAGTCCCGATGTCGTTGTGCATGCCGACGCCAAGATGTACCTCCGCATCTCCCGCCAAACGATCGAAACGCTCTTCCGCCATCTCCTTGGTGATGAGTGCATCATTCAACGCCTCATCGGACAAGTCCTGGAACTGCCGATGCAGATGCACTTTGCCTTTGATGCAAACATGAAAGTGCTTCGGTACGACACGCACGCGGACATTGTCGTCGGGCTCTCCACTTTGCTGGGGTCGTTTGAAGACACCGAGTCAGCGCTGCGGCATTTTCAAATGCGCGAGAACGCCGAGATCGAAACCACCAACTCACAAGTGCTCGAGCAATAAGAATATTGTGTGTGCATTGCGTGAGTTGACCACAAGGTAGATCTTGAGAAGCAATCGTGTTCGCCTTGCCCCGCGTCCTTGTATGATAGGGACACAGGTTCATGTGACGTAGTATGCTTAATCACTTGATAATTGTATTCAATATTCCTATTCAAGCTGAAGCAACGACGACTCATGACGAAGAACGAAGGCCACGTCACTCTGTTCTTCATCGTGGATGTCGCACGTGCGACACGTGTCTGATTACGCGCTCCTGTCGTTGTCGAGTTGCCACTCCCACGATGTTGACGATATAACTCGGCAACGTCGAGTTACATCGCCGAGTACGCCCAGCGCACGATGGCCATCACGAGGCTGTCAGGCTACGGGGCTCAATTGGGCGAGGTTTGCCATACCCCCCTTGAGTCGTACCACCCGGTCGCTTCAATGTCTTGGGTCCTCCTACCTACGAACCGAATTGTCTTATTTGTGATTGTACAATGAGGCCAACGTATCTTTGTCACAAGGTAACTTAAGCCCATTTGTCCGTTGTCGAGGCAAAGTTGAACTGCTCGAGTGTTCTTCGACATTATTTGCATTCCCACTTCGATTCAGTGCGTTATTTCCTCATGGACATACATTTGCTTTTGGCGCTGACCAAGTCGGCGGCGGCGCACATCGACGACGACAAACGTCAACTCTGCGCCAACGTCATCGACGAGACAACATCCAACGCTTCATCAACCACGAGGGGGCACCGACAACGACGGCATGAGGGCAAGACATATCAACGGGCGTACCGTGCCAAGCAAAAGGCCTCCAACACCCAACGCATTGACACGATCTCAGCACTGCAACTCGAGATTGCCCGTCTCGAAGGCCGCCTCGAGTCTTTGCACGCCGTTGTGGCTGCCCCCCTTCGCACGTTTCAGCCTGAAATGCGAGTCATGGTGGAATACTTTCGCCTCTTTGCCCAAGGCTACACAAGCGACACGACAGAATGTGTACATGCCATTCAGCAAGACTTTCTCACCTCGACGATGCGCGAGGACATGAGCTTCATGAACGAAAGCGGCATCGAAAAGTTGATCGCGCAGTGGAAGGTTTACACCACCATCTTCGACTCGTTCAATATGGAGATTCGATCCGTCCGCGTCGCCGCGTTCAGTCCCGACGTCGTCGTACATGCCGACGCCATGTTGCACCTCCGCATCTCCCGCCTTACGATCGAGACGCTCTTTCGTCACCTCCTTGGTGACGAGTGCCTCGTCCAGCGCCTCATCGGACAAGTCCTCGATCTCCCCGTGCAAGTGTCCTTTGCATTTGACGCGAACGCCAAGGTGCTTCGATACGACAACCACGCCAACATTGTCCTCGGGCTCTCCAACTTGCTCGGGTCGTTTGAAGCGACCGTGAAGGCCCTCAAGCACTTTCCCATGCGCGAGAACGCCGAAATCATTGCGGACAATCAATTGGAAGATATATGAATGCTAAACAAAATAATACTATTCTGTTTGCCTTATCCGTTCAAGACCAACTCGAATGCTGATCATCTGTATGCGGGTGCCCAACGAGGGGGGCATCGAGGGTTTGAATTTCATGTGTCGTTTCATCCATTTGCTTGGAAGAAATCGTGAATGGCACTCGATCGAACGAGCGTGACATGACGACTTCGACGAGGGTTGGAGGTTAGGGTTGTGCCAACATCTACTTTTCTCAGTGCAACTGGCTCGGACGCAAATACAGAAATATTCTGCCTGGTTGAGTTTGCTCTTGCTTTCTCTACATGCCCAGTGACGATTCTCACAGTTGTCACTGAACGAAATGAAGCCGCCGCCGTAAAACGAGCCCAGCGGGTAGAGCGTCGACTTTGACGGAGCCAAAATTCAATCAGTTGATGGCATGCGTGAAGGGTGTCAAATGACGCACGTGACTTGATATAAGGTAATTTTAACCATCACAAGTTACTTCGAAATTCGGAAAGATGTGACGTTTATGCGCCGGTCACCGAAATTCGGACAATTCGTGGAGTGAAAGTTGTCCATGCGAATTTCGGTGAGCATCCATCGATGACAGATTCGACTCCGAGTTCTGTGAGCCCAGGCACAACAAGGCCATCCCCGGACGACAACGTGGCTCACACTGTACCACCACATGAAGAGAACGAAAACAAAAACCAAAAATTTATTCGACACGTGCAATAGACACAGGACTAGGACACTAGGCCAACCAACGTTGCTATCGGCAAGAACAATCCCAGCGTGCCAGTCCTTCGAGCTCACTAAATTGTTCTCGGGTTGACCCAAACCATACACCTCACACGATTTCCTGGCGAGATTCAATCTCCAGGTACGTCTTCGACCCAAGGCTTGCGTCAGCGCATCAATGACATCAAACACAACAATAACTTGATGTTGTCGTCGTCGAAAGTGTGCGCGAACCCCGACTCGATTTTGTGCGCAAGTGGACAGCCAGATACCCCTGCATCCATTTGAATCGATCGGCCTTGCACCATGACGCCGCAATATATATCGCATGCCAAAATCGCATTCCCCAAGGGGGGAATGCAGAACATTCGAAGCTCCCTTTCGACAACAACAATGAAACCAACTTAGTCTTTGTGCAGCCGACTGCACAAAGACGCAGCCAGCTTGTCCAAGCAGTATAGCTTCCCCACGCAGCACAACTAAGGGCAACGTCTGCGGTGTCCACTTCTTCCGTGTCGAGCATCAAGCCCAAGCCCTTCGAATCGAGACATGGGCAAACGCATCGGCCGCGTGGCAATCCCGCACAACAATGTAAACGTTGGTCCCGCAGTTCAGACGTATTCACCCCAGAGACCACTGACGCAGCCAACAGACTGTGTTTTGCGCCTTTTATGCAACGTCACTCGATGACTCAAGAGAAATAGTCTATGATAACGGATTTCAAACTGTGGATGGCGTCACTTGATATATGGGGTTTTGGGTTGCACAATCGAGCACCAGGGTGACGGTCGTTGCTGAGTTTACGCGCTTTGACATAAAAACGAGCCGAACGACGACAACGTTTCAGCACTACTTCAACAATTCTATCATTTCGTACTCCGTTGTATAACTCACCGCGATAGATATAATATACAGCATACCATAAAACACACAATAACTCACCAGACATTTTTGCTCACCATTTTGTAATTTGTTGCTGGCCGGTGAGTTCATTTTGATATTTTTCCGGATAAAATTATGTATTTTTATTCATATTTCAAGTATCATGAAATATACTTGATTTTTGTATAAGAAACTAAATAAATTTACCTTGGCCAATTGTTTGGTGAGATAGAGTTGGTGAGTTATTGTGTGATTTATGACAAATCGCGGCGGTGAGTTATACGGTATGTATTTTATCATACTTCGGAGTAGTATTTATTGTACCAGCTACTTCGAAGTATAATTTTGTTCACACAAAGCATACTGTATCCTATGTATCCTATAATAATTGGCTGAAGTTCTTACTCTTCACCAGTATTGCTATTTTGACGTTGACGTTTTCAGTTGAGATGCGACATTTATGCGACGGTCACCGAAAAATTCGTACATTTCGTGGAAAGTTGTGCCAATATAATCCCAATTGTTGAAAAAAGTTTATGTTTGGGCGAATTTCGGTGGGCATGTATCAATCAATGACACACGTTTTCTTCCATATCCGAGACACCGACACGTTGTGGCTCATTCTCGATTCTGTTAGCCCAGGCACATATGGACATAAATTTGCTTGTTGAGCTTCCCGCGTCCGCTGCACACCACGTGTTGGGGGGCAACGTCATTCCCATCAACGACAACGTGGTGCACACGGCGTCTCGATCACTCAAAGCCAAGACCGACCAGCGTCGACGGACCAGAGGCAGCACGTACCAACGAGAATACCGCGCGAAACAAAAAACCATAAATACCCAACGTGTCGACACAATTGCGGCACTGCAACTCGAGATCGCTCGGCTCGAAGGTCGCATTGAGCTGCTGCACACCGTCGTGCCAGCGTCCATTCGCACGTTTCAGCCAGAAACAAGCATCATGGCCGAATACTTTCGCCTCTACGAGCAAGGCTACACGAGCAAGACGGCCGCGTGTGTGCGTGCCACCCAGCAAGCCTTCCTCACCTCGACGATGCGCGAGGACATGGTCTTCATGGACGACGTCGGCGTCGAAAAGTTGATCGCGCAGTGGAATGTCTACACCACCGTCTTCGACTCGTTCAATATGGAGATTCGATCCATCCGCGTCGTCGCGTTCAGTCCCGACGTCGTCGTGCATGCCGATGCCATGTTGCACCTCCGCATCTCCCGCCTTACGATCGAGACGCTCTTCCGTCACCTTCTTGGTGACGAGCCCCTCACCCAACGCCTCATCGGGCAAAGCCTTGAACTCCCCCTCCAAATATGTTTTGCCTTTGACTCGGACACCAAGGTAGTCCGATACGACACCCACGTCAACATTGTCCTCGGACTCTCCAACTTGCTCGGGTCGTTTGAGGACACCGTGACGGCGCTCAAGCACTTTCAGATGCGCGAGAACGCCGAAATCGTTGTCGAGGAAAACATGATGCAGTTGTGAATATTTTCCAGATGTAGTTTAACCGGTTTGCATATGGCGTGGAATGTACATGTTCTGTACATTGGTCACAAAACGAGATCACTTGCCACGTGATAATATTATTCTCCATTGAAAGGATGGTAAAGTACGCTCTGGATTTGGAGCGTTTGAGAATGCACTTCAAGTGGCCAGTCCCGTGCGACAAGTTCGAAGTTTGACGTCATGGGAGTGGCACGTGATATATTCTTTCCATTGCTCCAAGCATTCGCTGGTGTACTTGGAGTCATGAGCATGTCGGTCGCACACATGTTTTTAGTCCACTTGCCGAGCGACGCAGCCCTCGTTGAACGAACCGACGCTGCAGCACAAGCTCAACGGGCTGAGCGTCGAAACACCCGGAGCAAAATCAACCAGCGGCGGTACCGCGCAGAGAAGAAACTAGTCGACAGCCATCGCATCGAGAGGATCACAGCCCTGCGGAAAGATGTCGTCCGTCTTGAAGGCTACGTCGCGTCCCTGTGCACCAAGGCAAAGCTCCGCACGTTTGAGCCCGAAATGCGCGTCATGGCCGAATACTTTCGCCTCTTTGCACAAGGATACAAGGGAGGAAGCGATGGTCGAATGGATGTCGTCCAACATGACTTTCTCGTTTCGGCAATGCACGAAGACATGGTATTCATGGAAGACATCGGTGTGAAGAAGTTGATTGCGCAGTGGAAGATCTATGACTCCATCTTCGACTCGTTCGCTGTGGAAGCTCAAGCCATCGATGTCGTTGCGTTCACTCCAAACGTGATTGTGCGGGCCGATGCCAATATGAATCTACGTCTCTCCCGTCGGACGATCGAAACGCTCTTTCGCCATCTCCTTGGTGACGAGCCCCTCACCCAACGCCTCATCGGTCAAGTGTTGGAGCTACCCATGCAGATGCGATTTGTCTTTGACGCAGACATGAAAGTGCTCCGGTACGACACCCACGTCAACATCGTTCTTGGTCTTACCAAGCTGCTGGGGAGCTTGGAGGACACGGTGGCTGTGCTGCAGCACTTTGAGATGCGCGAAAATGCCGAGGTTCCCGTTCACGAAGGCCGAGTTGTTAAGGCGTAATTTGACGTCCAGAGTTGACAGCAAATACTTGGTCGTAGAATGCATTTTATAGCAACGAAGAGTTTGTCATGTGGTGGTTTGTGACTCCATACAATTGTTCGTGGAATACCCTTATTCGGGGTTTAAATGTTGCTCCAATACCATCGCTGAGAGATCTGGAAACAGAGGATGTGATGTAGAAAACCAAATGAGCACTAGTTTCGTACTGCAGAGTAGTACTTATTGAGGAGCATGTGTTGACGATCAACTCAAAATCGCACTGATATACTTTACGTCTAATCAATGGGATATGGCGTAGATCTCAATTTGGGTCATATCTCTCTGCTTCCTCTCATCAAAATATGCAACGTCGACGTATTTGGTTTGCTCCATTCGACAGAGAACATAGCGTAGTAATGCTCCGAGATTCAAGATTTCCTCGTTTGTCAGCCCTTGGGCGTGTCATTTTTGTCCGTACTTCGAACACCCAACTAACACACCACTTCTGAAGGATTCTCACTTGAAGTGTAAGAAAGGCGAGCTGACTTTGAGATTGTACACGAACTTCTATACACTCGGAGTTTGTACACCTGTACCGATTGAACAATGGGGTGGTGTCTTGTATATATTATATATGGACATTTGAGTGCATATGATTGCGCACTTCCATATCCACGCTACAATTGGCTAAATTGTCTAGCCAGAATTGTACTGTGAAGTGCATTATCCAATCAAAATTGGCATTGTCGACGTACTCTGGAGTTGACAGAGATGCTCAAAGCAAAGTGACTCAGATGCTCAGGAGTAGGAGCTTTTAAGTTCCTTCTTTCTAAGTCACCTTATACCATATTTTAAAAAAATCTGGTATAAGGTGAAAAACACTTTCCCTCGCCTTTTGTCGCCCGCTCCCCAAAATATACCAAGATAATCGAGGATCCGGATCACACCAATGCTGGGCGCATAAGAGCGGAAGGTGGGGGAAGATATTTAACCGTGCAGCCAAATTTCCTTACTAGGAGGTTTATCAGTTCATTCGCTGATACTCCGGAGTGTGTTGAAGGGATGTAAAATGCATTGGATTCGACTCGGCGACACCAATCTGAAACTCGCAAATTTCGCTTTCAGAAAGAGAGAAATAACTCTGAGTTTCAGTTTGTACGAATCTGAATCTTGGAAGGAGTGCATTTTTAACTGTTGAATTTCATTTGGATCTGAGTGGCAAAATCAAAAGTGCTAGCGTAGACATCTAATTTCATGGAGGACGACTCAAGTCGCGTCTTAAGCCTCGTTTCAAGTTGAACATAACTTAAATTTCTCAACTTCCCTGAATGTGTGAGCGTAAACGCGCCTGAGCACGTTTTTCGTGAGTCCGAGTGGTGAGCAGTGTCTTTGTTGGACAATCCTGAGATTTTCCTTTCCTTCCATATCCTCCATGCGACCAGTTCAATTAGACAACTTCGAAGTTCGTCGGAGGTAGCATCAAATAGTTTTCTTTGCATCGCTCACACACCCCGAGGGAGTGGTTGCTTGACGTCGCAAGTCATGAGCATGTCAGCCGCGCACTCGTTTTTACTCCAGTTGCCGGGCGACACAGCTCTCGTCCAAAGAGCCCAAGCCGCAGCGCAAGCAACGCAAGGACGCCGCGCCGAGCATCGGCGTGCCCGAAGCAAGATCAACCAGCGACGGTACCGCGCAGAGAAGAAAGTCATGGACAGCCATCGCATCGAGAGGGTCGCAGCCCTGCGGCACGAACTCGCACGTCTGGAAGGCCGCGTTGAGTCCTTACGCGCCATCCTTCCGTCAAGACTGC
This sequence comes from Aphanomyces stellatus, assembly GCA_009835185.1. Lineage (NCBI taxonomy): Eukaryota > Oomycota > Saprolegniomycetes > Saprolegniales > Verrucalvaceae > Aphanomyces > Aphanomyces stellatus. Next base: position 17,803 of record VJMH01000114.1, read on the forward strand.
GCACGTTTGAGCCCGAAATGCGCGTCATGGCCGAATACTTTCGCCTCTTTGCACAAGGATACAAGGGAAGTAATGATGGTCGCATGGATGTCGTCCAACAAGACTTCCTCGCCTCGACAATGCGCGAGGACATGATGTTCATGGAAGACATTGGTGTGGCAAAGTTGGTCGCGCAGTGGAAGTCCTACACCTCCACGTTTGACTCGTTCGCCATGGACGTTCAATCCATCGATGTCGTAGCCTTTACTCCGAACGTAATTGTGCATGCCGATGGGACGATGTACCTTCGAATCTCCCGTCGGACGATTGAGACGCTCTTCCGCCATCTCCTCGCCGACGAGCCCCTCACCCAACGCCTCATCGGACAAGTGTTGGAGCTACCCATGCAGATGCGATTTGTCTTTGACGCCGACATGAAAGTTCTCCGATACGACACCCACGTCAGCATCGTTCTTGGTCTTACCAAGCTACTTGGGAGCTTGGAGGACACGGTGGCCGTGCTCCAACACTTTGAGATGCGAGAGAATGCCGAAGTGCCCATCCACGAAGTCAGAGTGTTTGAGGCATAGTATGGTTCTGGGGCTGACACCAATTAGTCTGACGTGGCTGCTCAATGTAAAACGTAGTGCAGTGTATCAATGTTTTGCATGTGAAGGCGGCTCTTGACTTCGGTGACTCTGTCGGTGGAAGCCCAGTGTGGCACTTGGACGTTTAAGTCAAAGTGTGGATACACTCGACATGAGAAGGCGCGTGAGGAAGCTCGGCAGTGGCGGTTAAGCCACGAGAAGAGGGACAATGCGTGGAAGAGAGCAAAAAGGAAAGTGACTTGTAAGGGCTTAAAGGAGGGAAAATGAAGTGAGGCTGTCAGACATTGATTGGCAGAATGCAGACTCCATCGAGTGGTTTGATTGGGCAACAAGGGGAAAACCAGCTAATCTGGGGAAAACCAGCTAATCTGGGGAAAACCATGTGCCATGGGGAAAAGCCTGGTCCGACGAGGGAACCAAAGGCAGGAGGGAACCAAAGGCAAAACCCAGATCGGTGCGCGAGTGAGGACACACTCGATAATGCTACACCGTGACAGTTTACGCCCTTGTCCAATGACCACGCAAGATTACGCCCCTCAATTTCCCTCATAATGCAACTTCGATCTTCGGAGTATCTTTTGACAGGGGAGAAGAGCGAATGGCAAGGAAGGTTCAACAGCAACTTTGAGCGTTCGTTTTGTGTTTTGTGATGGCTGTGAAAGGGCGATCCAAGACTGCTGGCTCAACATTGACTCTTGGTCCGTGGAAACATTTGGTCTTCACGAGACGACAAGGTGCTGTTTGCCCGCCTTTGTATCGCCAACAAGCGCGTGCGTAACAAGTGCCTTGATCGATCGACAAATGAATTCCTCGCGGCGAATCGATTAGGTATTTGAAGGTGACGCCTCCTTGACAAGCACACTCTCTTGTCGCCCATTTCTTGTGTGTTTGATATAGTGTATCCTAACTCATGCAACACTTGGGCCAAGGAGAAGTGAAGGAATTTCGCGGCGTGTGACGTCGGACAGTCAAAAATGGATGTGCGTTCACACTCGAAAGGGCGCAACATCATCTCGTCGTTAGGATTGACCACGTCATCGCCCCTAACGTCCTCGCCTACCCAAAGTCGCAGGCCCAAACAATCCTGTCGCGAGAAGCTCGTGCAGCGTTGCAAATATCATCACCATTGCGGTCGAAATGCACATCCTTCCTGAAGACAACATGTAAAAATGCCACACCCACCTCGACGAAAGGACCCTTTGTATAGACAGCCAACGCAGACAGCATGCTGAAGCAGTCGGCTTTTGCATCGCCTCTACCCGACAAAGGCAACTACGGCAGCGTTCGATCGGACCGCGGCTCGAGCGTCTGGCCTTCATCGCGCACAGAACAACGTGTTAGTGCCTCCTTTTTTGTCATACGCAACAGAAACAAACTCTGATCGAATTAGTACTCTAGCACTTGGTCATTTACGATTTCGGCATTCTCGCGCATCTGAAAATGCCGCAGCACTGACAAAGTGTCCTCAAACGACCCGAGCAACTGAGAGAGTCCTAGTACGATGTTGGCGTGCGTGTCGTACCGAAGCACTTTCATATTTGCATCAAAGGCAAAGCGCATCTGCATCGGGAGTTCCAACACTCGTCCGATGAGCCGTTGGGTGAGGCACTCGTCGCCAAGGAGATGGCGGAAGAGCGTTTCGATTGTCAGGCGGGAGACGCGGAGGCGCATGATGGCATCGGCATGCACCACGACCTCGGGGCTAAATGCGACGACGTCGATGGATCGAACCTCCATATTGAACGAATCGAAGATGGTTGTGTAGGCCTTCCACTGCGTGAGCAGCTTCTCGACACCGACGTCGTCCATGAAGACCATGTCCTCGCGCATCGTCGAGGCAAGGAAGTCTTGTTGAATCACATGCAGACACCCGTCTGGCTTGAACCCATGCGCAAAGAGGCGAAAATATTCGGCCATGACGTGCGTTTCGGGTTCAAACGTACAGAGGTGGGCGGGGAGGGCCATGCGGAGGGCGTCGGCGCGGCCTTCGAGGCGGGCAACCTCCATTTGAAGTGCAGCGATCGTGGAGAGGCGTTGGTTGTTAGATTCTTTCTTCTCTGCGCGGTACCGCCGTTGGTTGAGTTTGCTCCGGACGCGGCGATGCTGGAGTGTTTTGGCGTGTTTCTGTGCGACGGTCTTGGCCCTGGCCTCAATCAAATCGATGGCAATGAGGGCCGCGTCGGCGGCAAAATCATGAAGCGTGAAGTACGAGTGTGCGGCGGGTATGCGTAACGTCATCTGTGAAGCTCGCGTGCGGAGGGAGTTGCGGAAGTCTGTGCTGGATGCTGTACAGCTCATGCACACACTGAGAGTATGTATAATTATGGCAAAATCCATGGAACAACGTAATAAAATCATTGGTTCTACTATGGTAGTCAATTTTACTGGCCAAAAAATAATATAGAGAACCAGCATTTTTATTGGAAAGAAATGAAAATCAAATGAGCTTCAGCAGCCCGTTTCCAACAATGGGAAAAGGGCCCTCGACGACGATGCTGGATCGAACAGTGCTGTCACTTCTATTGAGCCTCAAGTGTGAATCGCGACGAGCACTTTCGACTATGCGCCGATGTTGCGAAGTCAATGCCACGATGTACATGTGTACCTTGGCATGTCTCATCGGACGATCGAGACGAGCGATGAGATCAATTTGGACAAATCCGCACAGTGAAGTGGACATGTTGATGCCTGTCACCATGATCCTGGTGAGGAGCATGTATGAAGAGACAAGTGCAGCGCCCAAAATGTCGAAATCCCACTCGTTTAAAGACACGGACAACGCCGTAATGATGGAGAATGTCCAAATCAACCGCATTATGTTGATGACCTATGTTCAAGAGTGCGCCGAACGAGTGCAATGCTCACTCTGGCCATTGTAGTTGCCCGACGTCGAAGAGCGACTGTCCTGAAATCGATCGCCGTGTCCTTGCCTCTCCAAAGCAACCAAGCTCGCACGACGGCGCCTCTTGACAACCCATTCCACGGTGAAACGTCTCCAAAAGGTGCAACTGTTGTTGAAACTGCTCGTGCGACATCGAAACGCGCCCAGTCGTGAATAAGACCGCCATGCGAGTGGTTGTCGTTGATCGACAGCCGACAGCCACGTCGCACTCGATCTCTCCTTGGCTCCGGGTGCCTTCGTCAATCGAGATGAAGCGGGCCGCGTTTGAATCTCAAGTCGTCGTCGAGATAAGCAACCATCGACGGCACCGTGGCAAAGTGTATCAACGAGTGTACCGCGCCGAGCAAAAGGAAACCAACTCTCGGCGTCTGGCCGCCATCACGGCGTTGAAGATGGAGATTGCTCGACTCGAAGGCCGCGCCGAGGGATTGCGCGATGCTGTGCCCGCCCCTCTTCGCACGTTTGCGCTGGAAACGCATGTCATGGCCGAGTACTTTCGCCTCTTTGCCCAAGGTTACAAGGGCGAGATGGTTGGAAGAGTCCAGGCCACCCAGCAAGACTTCCTCGTCTCAACGCTGCGCGAGGACATTGTCTTCATGGACGACGTCGGCGTCGAAAAGTTGGTCGCCCAGTGGAAGCTCTACACAACCGTCTTTGCATCGTTTGCCATGGAAGTTCGATCCATCAGCGTCGTTGCGTTCAGCCCCGAAGTTGTGGTACTTGCAGATGCCAAGATGTACCTCCGCATCTCCCGCCTTACGATCGAGACGATTTTTCGACATCTTCTGCATGACGAGGTGCTTGTTCAATGTCTCGTCGGTCAAGTTCTCGAACTCCCCATGCAAATGCACTTTGCCTTTGACACCAACTTCAAGGTGATCCGATACGACACACACGCCAACATCGTCGTCGGGCTTTCCAACTTGCTGGGGACATTTGAGGACACTGTGTCAGCGCTGCGACATTGTCAGATGCGTGAGAATGCCGAAATAACGGTTCGAGCTCAGGAAGTCGACCGGGTGTTGGATTAATTCGCGTCTCGCGCGGTTTCCTTTGCAATTGTGTATCTTGCGAATACACTTTGAACATTTTCACCTCTGGTGTTCTGATCGGAACAAAAGGTGAAGATGTGAACCAATCATGACAGTTCATTGAAGGAACCGAAAAACGAAACCGGCAGTCGGTCACTGGATCGGGAGGAAGCAAAACGGAATTCAAGTGAACTCGAGATAGCACACCGCGCTTTGTTGGCAATTCCAAACAGACTTGGCATCATAAAAGAAATTATTCATTGGCTGTTGCGTGCAAAGCAACCCAGGCGAAGCGACGACGACGTGCAAGCACAGATCTTGTGGTTCGATGTTACCGTTTCCCGTTCGAAACATTGAAGGACGTCCCACAATTGCGTATGTGTGCTCGTCGTGTAGAGGTCGTCCCTCTGCAATCGCCAACGGGGTATCCGCTGAGCTGAATCTTGACTTGAGCGCGACAGAGCGTCGACTGGTCGCGCCATGTTGTGCCTTCTTTATGCAATGGAGATGCGCGCCGCCGCTTGATGTGAAACGGACAATCAAACTACTCGTGACACGTAACGGCGTGGCTTGTGCTCTGTTGCCGCCAATCCAAAATGCGACATCCAGGGTCGTGTGCATGTTTGACGAACGATGGCCGCGCTCCTCATCACGTGGCAACACCCACCTTTGTCAATCGACTTGAAGCGGTTCGGTCAAATCCTCCCCAGAAAATCAACCGTCGGCAGTTCCAGGGCAAATTATTAAACGACAGCACTAGAGTCCAAGAGGAAGAGAAAAGCGGGTGTCTTGCCGTTCACACGGTGCTGCAGATGGAGGTTTTTGCAGATCACCCTGAAGAATTGCCCTTGGTTACGCTAGCTCCACTGCGCGCAATTTCATTCAAGCGCCAGGTAGACGGAAAGAAGCACGTCGTCAAGCAAGATTTTCTCGCAGCGACGTTGCACGAGGACATAGTGTTTATGAGCGTGGTGTGGACTCCACAGTGGCAACGTCAAGCAAGTGCACTTTGCCTTTGGCACGTTGACATGAAAGTGCTCAGATCCTCCATGCACGCAGGCATCGTGGACTTTCCACCTTGCCATGGTCGGGTGTGAGCACCACCGCTCCAGCATTTGCATGAATATCCCCGAGGACGGCAACCACCCAATGATTTTTGAATGTGTACACCACAGACGGGTGCTACGTCTCGCGTCTGCAGCAAACTTGCGGACAACAGTGCGACATGACGACGATGATTTAGTGTCCAATTGGACGATACGACTATACGACAACGCAAGGTCCCCTGTCAACAAAATCGACTCACATACGTCCATGTTTGCAAGATCGTTCTTTCGCTGCCATGTCGTCGGTTTGGGCTGTCGTGGGGCTGCTGCAACGACTTGCACTACTCGTACAAAGTGTGTCTCCAATGGCAATCGTAGTGAGGGATACCTGCAAGTTTACGTGTCGAGGTACTAGACCAAGTCGAGATCGTCCACGTGGCCCGTTGGCACAAGCTCAACTTTGAGACTTGACCTCGTTCATCGAGTGAGTTCGCTTCCCACGGCGACCTTCCTACTGCTGCCGCTGGCCCACGTAGCGCGTCGAAATGGTGCAGGATTCACCCACCTTGTGAGACACGATGCAGACCATGACTCTCTCGGTCAAGTCCTTCTGGTCAAGTGTGTCTTGTCGAACACTGGGCTTCAAAGTAGATCCAAAATCAATTGTATTTCAAGGTCGGCACGATAACCTGACAACACATGGAAAGCGGATTGACCCAAAAGGGGGGCGGGCAGCAGTCGGTTGTTCGACAAAGCGAATATGGGTGGAACGGTCGCTCGGTTGCCGTCAAGATATCACGAAAAGACGGGAATTTTATGGACTTTCAAGGCTTTTCAAGCTGGCGACCACCAAGTTTCGAGCAGATCCACACAAAGATGCAGGGCAAAAGTCCACAAGAGTGTCCACGAGACAATCAACCTCCGTGGCGCTTCACGCAGAAGCACGAATGTCCCACACTCTGCGTAACCGTCGATGCCGAGTGAAATCGGTTACGACGCCGTTACAACAGGGAATGTGGTGTCCTTTTCTTCGAATTTTCAACGCCTCACATCCCACGTTCTCCTGGAAAACGTGAGTGGTTAACTCTCTTGTGCTTGAAAACGTCATGGAGAGGCGCATGTCCGCCGTGTTGGACGCCATTGGATGCAGGGACGGGACGAGAGTCGCCCAAAAACGACAACGTCGACTCAACCGTGGCCAAGAATACCAGCGTCGGTACCGCGCAGACCAGAAACAACACAACAGTCAGCGCCTCAGAGAGATCGCATGGCTTGAAATGGAGGTCGCGCGCCTTCAAGGCCGCACCGAATCACTGCGGGCGGTCCTACCAGGTCATTTACGCACATTTGAACCACAAGTGCGAACCATGGCCGAATACTTTCGCCTCTTTGCGCGTGGATACGAAGTGAACGATGATAGGCAACAAGGATTCCTCGCCGCGACGATGCGCGAGGACATGTTCTTCATGAACGAGGTCGGCGCCGACAAACTTGTTGGGCAGTGGAAGGCCTACGCGTCGATCTTTGCCTCGTTCAACATGGACATTCGATCCATCAACGTCGTCGCGTCCAGTCCCGACGTTGTCGTGCATGCACACGCCACGATGTACCTTCGGATCTCCCGCCGGACGATTGAGACACTCTTTCGCCATCTTCTCCATGGCGAATGCCTCACCCAACACCTCATCGGGCAAGTCCTCGAGCTGCCCGTGCAAATGTGTTTTGTTTTTGACACGGACATCAAAGTGTTTCGATACGACACGCACGCCAACATTGTACTCGGGCTCTCCAAGTTGTTCGGGACGTTCGAGAATGCGGTGGAAGCCCTCGACCACTTTCACATGCGCGAGAATGCAGAAATCCCCCAAGTCAACGATCCATACTAGTCAATGTGTTGTCGTGTGGATTCAATGTCTTGCCTCGCGATTTCATTTTCCGAGAATGAGATATCCGATCGACATTTACAATGTTCATGTTGCCACCTTCGAGTTTGGACCATAAAGCTAGATATGATGTGCCGTGTTGACCAAAAAGCTGCTCGTGTCGGTCACCTCCCCGAAGCTGACCAAAGTCTCCAGTCTGGCTGATACGCTTTGTGAACTACGGAGTCAACAAGCAAGCCCCTCGGGCCGATGTTTAACGTAAAGGGAATATTTAAGTGAGGTTACATAAGAAACTTGAGTGGAGTCCAGTCGATGTGATTGGACTAAAGGTCGCCATGGCGGAAGGTGAGACGTTCCGTGGCTGCGTCAGATCTCGTAAGAACATGCTACATTATTGTG